>PVIC010000245.1:61413-141910 GCA_004025085.1 Thryonomys swinderianus
ACACAGTCAGTCACACTCAAGTGCACGGACGCCTGCTTCTGAAGAGTGGGAGTTTGCCAAGCCCTAGAGGCCGTTGGCTCTTGGCAACCCTGAGCGGGCGCCGGAAGGCACGGGGACCACCCAGGGCCGGCCAGGCGGGACACAGCGGCCGGGCGAGAGCCTCCCGAGCCGCCCTGGGCGCCCGGACGTCCCCGGCCACACGCGTGCCCCTGCAGGGTCCCCAACTCCTGCGCCAGCCGACCTTCTGGGCAGCTCCTGCAAGTTTCCCCTCTCAGGGCCTGCCCTCTCCCGGAGGACCCTCTTCGCGCGCCCGGGCCGCCCTCCCACCCCACGGGGGTCTCTGCGCCGGGCGATCGGCCGGCGTCGCTCCTGGGGGCGCCTCCAACGCCCCCACGCGCGGCGACGGCCCGGCGGTCTGGCCAGAGCCCGCCGCCGCCTCTCGTGGTTGCTGCCGCGGCGGCGGGAGCCTCTGCCAGGCTCCCCGGCAGCCCTTATGCATTATTCACTCGGGCGGCCTCGGAGCTTTCCGGAGAGCCCACGCCGGAGAGACGAGCCCTCCACCTGGCAACTACTAGTTGGGCGATTTGTTTCTTGGAAACTTGGGGTGATGCGGGGGCGGTAGAGCACATTTTTCGGTTGTTTTGCTTTAGGGCTTTGGGTTCTTCTCCCCCCTTCGCCGCGAGCTCGGTGGAGCGCGCTGCGCCCTGGGCCCGGGAGGGAGCGCGCGAGCGCCGGCGAGCGCGGCGGGCAGCCCCGCGAGCGGCCGAGGTTGGCGGGCGGGCTCGCGAGCAGCGCCGCGGCGGCCAGGCGAGCCGGGCCGAGCCGAGATCCGGTCCTCGACACCCCACCCTACGGGCCCGCTCCCCCCCGGCGCGCGCTCCGCGGGGCCGGGAATCCCCGGCGCCCGGAGTTGCTGCTGCCGTTCCCGCTGCTCCTCCACCTGGCCTCTGGCCCCAAGTTTCCCAGCCCTATGCGCGCGCGCAGACACGCGCGCGCACACGCGCACACACACACACACACACATACACACACACACACACACACACACACCCCTCCCTTCCCTCGACCCTAGCGCCACTTCCCCGTGTAGTTTGGAGATGACAGATGCCTGTAGACTTTCACCAAACAAGCGGTGGGGGCAGCAGACTACAACAGTTATTTAATTAAAAGGCATTTTTTCTCTAATTCTCGCTCTGGCTCCCAGAATAGCTTTTTCACCCCCCAGACCCTGAGCACATGCCTGTCTTTCCAGGTTGCCAGTGGCCCGCAGACACCCAACGCCTTCCACGCCCCTCCTTCTGGCGTGTGCCCCCAACCTCCCTGCCCCCCCCCCGTCACACCGACACGCACACCTACAGGCCGGCGGCGGGGAGCGTCTGGGGCACGATGCAGCCGGACTGCATTGCACAGTCATCAAAGTTAAGTGTGTGTGTTTGTGGGGTGCTCGTGCGCGCCGGGGAGGCGCGGGGTCAGGAGGAGCCGAGCCCCCCCATCCCTACCTCCGCGGGTCAAGGGACGCCTCTACTTGAGACTGCAGCCATTTTAGGGAAAGAGGTGGCTCGGGGCCCCGGGGGGAGTGGGCAGGACAGCGTATGGCGGGGGGCTCGTGGCCCCTCAGCCCCTCCGCGCAAGAGGAGGGCCGGCAAGCGCCGGGCGCACAGGGGCGCGGCGCCCGCGGCGACTTAGGGAAGGTTGCGCTCGAGTTCCCTGGTTCTGCCTGGAGTTGTTCGGGGTAACGCGCCAGCTCCTGCCTCTCGCTCGGGTTCCCGCTGGGCTGGGAGGTGGTGGGGGGAGGTGTCGAAGGCAGAATGGGCTCGGGAGGGACGCGACAGACCCCGGAGACCCGAGAGCTGGCGCTGGGGGAAGGGGGGAACCTCCTCGCCGGCTGGCGCTGACCCAGACAGTGCGACCCACTTGGCCCCCCGTCCTCCCCGCCCCCTCCCGAGCCTCTGCCTCCCCGCCGAGTGTCAAGTGAGCCGGCGGCGGGGGGCGCGGGGAGCGACGCCGCCCGGCCCCGAGCCCCCCCTTACCTGGCTGGAAGGGGTTTCCCAGGAGGAGCCGTAGTTGTAAAAGAAGGAAGAGAAGACGGTGTCTTCCGACAGCCCGCAGCCCGCCATGCTCTGGATGCAAATAAAACGAGGAAAGAAAAAAAGCACACACACACAAAAGCAACCCAAAATGTTCAAAATCAAATTAAACCAGTAAGCCAAGAATATATTCTCTCGCAAAATAAAGCAAAGGAGGGGGAAGGGAACGGCCGAGGGAACGGAAACTCTCGCCGGCGCTCCCTCTCCGGGCAGCGGGGATGCTCGGCTGCCTCCGCCGCCGCCGCCGCCGCCGCCTCCTCGAGACGGTACCTAGAGAGGTTCGTCCTGACTTGGGCAGCCGCCGCCGCCGCCGCCGCCTGTGCCGGCTGCGTGTGTGCGCGCGTGTGTGCGTGTGTGTGTGTGCGTGGTGTGTGCGCGCAGAGCGGGCGAGAGACCGCAGGGGAGGCGAGAGGGCGAGAGAATGAGCGAGCGGGATGGAGGGCGCAAAGGCAGAGCGGGCGGCGGGCGTGTGCGCGCGGGGGTGCGTGTGTGTGTGCGCGTGTGTGTGTGCGCGTGTGTGTGCGCGCGCGCCCGCGTGTGGCTGGGTGTGCGTCTGTTTGGGAGCTCACCGGAGAGCCGGGGCCGTCACGTGGGCTCCCTGACTCCGCCGGCTGCCGGGGACAGCCTGTACTCCAGCCCCGGCCACTAAAGCAGCCCCCGCGGCCGGCCGAGCTCCGCCGTCCCGCCCGGCCGTGCGCGCCCGAGACGGCAGGGGGCGCGGGAGCGGCCTCGGGCAGGTGGGTGGGCGGGGGCGGGGGCGAGCGCCCCACTCGCGGCACGGGAAGGGAGGATGCCGGGGAGACACACAGGACCCCCGCTCTGCCCCGCACCCTCTACGCAAGCCTGCCTCCCACCTTTGGGAGGATTTTAAAATTTTAATTCCTAAATATTGCCTCCCCGTGCGGAACCCCTTTTCCCACCAAGGGGGAAATTATTTTCACACAGTTGCTATACCTCGATTTTCTCTTTCCTTGTGCCCCTAGTTTCCGGGAGGTGCGTACACACACGCACGCGCGCGCACACACACACACACACACACACACACACAGGGCAGCTCCCTCCCACCCCAAATGCAAACCCACTTCCTTTTGCCGGTTGCTGTAGTTCGGCAAAGTCGATGCTACATCAAACTAGACTAGGCTGAGAGGACGAGGAAGTGGATTTAGGGGACAATACTGCCCCAGCAGGAAGAAGGGCTTTAGTTTGGCGTTCTGTTGATTTAACAGTTTAAAAACGGAAAAGGATTTTGTAGCTGCTGCACTAAAACTCGGGCCCCCTTGAGTCACAATTCTTTTAAGGGCGCTCTTAAGTCCTTTATATGTCATTAAAATGTACATGATATAATTCCCCCCATAGTATTTCAGGACCAAACCTTTCAGTCTTAATAACTGAGTAGCTAAGAGGGTTTTTTTCTTGCAGAAAGGTATTCTTGCCTTGCTTCCCCTGACTCTTTGGACAGATATTTATAGAAAATAAAATTCAAATAAAAGCCTATGTAAGATCTACTCAAGATGCTCCTCCTAGTATCTGAATCCTCACAAGAAAATTTGAAACAATCTGCTATTGGCAGTTTTATACTGTTTTCTTTCTGAGTTTTTTTTTCAAGTGTTGCCCATTTTTATTCAAACCAATTTTGTTTTTCCAAGAGTTCATACTTCCTCTTGCAAATTCCCCACTTGAGGTCGAAATCCTCTGTGAAATAAACATTTCCACAGCAACCCCGTGACGTCACAAACATCAACTCATGATTTCAGAAGGGAAATAAAACAACAAGAAAGAATCCCTCTAGAAAGGGCTTTTTTCCCCAATAGCATGGCCCTTGAGTTTCTGAGGACACAGGCTAGATACCTGCTTTCTTCTTCTGAGACTGACTTATTTTTCAGAGGCGTGTCAAATGAACTTTTTAAAAAAACAGGTCACCATCCTGCTGTTTGACTTCAATGAAAAAGAGTGTTACAAATCAGTGGCCCCTAAATCTCACTGGCCACTATAGCTTTATGAGGGAAAAGATTTTTTTTTCCTTAAAAAATGACGTTGGAGAGAGCATTGAGAGATGAAATTCAGTGTGCTAACTTCAGGCCCAAATAATGCTGACTGACTCGGCTTCAAAAAGACAATAGTTTTTAAAAAGTATTCGACCCACAGAAATTCTATTCAGTTATCAGAATTAGTGCTGATCTCACCCATATTGCATCGAGAGGAATTCTCTTTCATTCCTTCTTATTGTTTCCTGGGTCTCCTTCCTGGAGAAAGGGCAGCAATTCTCCATCTTGTGCCATCACCATCTCCCTGAATTTCTACCCCAATAAACATTAAAGGTAAAGGAACCAGAAAATATAAAGTTAAGCCTAAGAGCTGGAGTTTCTTATGCTTCCAGCCTAAATACAGACCTTTAGTTAACATTTGTACAAAGCACTATTGAAATTTACCCTTTGAAAAGTGTTTCACATATACAGTGGCCCAGATTAGTATTTTGTCCCTGCACCTGCTTGTTGCTTCCCCACTTTCAGCTCTGGCTTCCCTTCCATGATGACAGAAGTCACTCCCATATGTTACCGCCTCAGTTACTTGTTCAATGAATAGGTTCATTCATCACAAAAATCCTGGGAGAATAGGACTCTATCCTCATACTGCAGGTGTGAAAATAGGCTCAGAGATGCTAAGTAACCTGTCCCAGGTTGACCAGCTACCCAGTGGTAGGAGTTGAACCCACACCTTATGACCCCACCTGTTCTCGCATCCAAATAGATAAGCCTGTCACCCCACTGGTTCGAGATGACTATTTCTCATACCTATGATCTCATAGCCAGAGATTCCAACCCTCTTGTCCAAACCTGATGACAAGGGTACAGTTCTCCAGGGCCCTGTCAGGACCCTATTATTTGGCTTTATAGATGAAGGAATTGAGACTGCTCAAAAAGACCTCCAAACTGCTCTTTCTGCCTACAGCCGAGGAGTGATAGAGTTGGGTCTTAAACCAAAAATTTCTGGCTCAAATTTCTCTTTCCCTGAAACTTAGTCTTGCTCCTGGGAAAAAAAAAAAAAAAAAATCAGTGTGGAGACCCACAGAGCAGGCCCAGGGCCAAAAGAGGAATCCAGAGAAGGAGAGGCAGGTAAAGGAAAGGTATCCAGAGAAACTTTGGCCTCTGGCTGTGACCCTGGGCTCCCCATAAATCTCTAGTGCTCCATTTTAAGCCAAGGCACCCTAACTAAGAATGCCAGCTGTGGAAGTTTCAGATGTATGTCTCCTTCCCTCTTTCTCCTTCCCTCTTTCTCCTTCCCTCCTCCCTGGGACACCCCTTCCACCGTGGAAGAATTCCGAATCCAAGGTCAGCTCCTTCCTTCACCTGGCATCAGCTCAGTAACATGGAGGTTTGTTTGCTAGTTCCCAACAACATAAAAACAAGCCATCCTCCCTTCCACCCCACTGGGGCCCAGAGCAGATGGAGGCAGCCCCTGGGGAGGCAGAGCCAGCCGCAGGCTCATTGAGAAAAGATCGCTCCAGCCACCTCGCCAGCGGCTTGCTGTGCCTTATGCAGATGTCTGAAGACAGAAACTCAAAACAGAAGCTTTCAACTTCCAAATCCACCGTGGCTGATTCTCCCAAGACAAACCAAACTTTCCTCCACTCGCGTCCCTGTGTGTTGTTACCAAGTCACGATCTGTCGCACTGAAATTGCGTTATCTGTTCAATCAATATGGCCCCGTTAAGGAGGAATCCATCTTTATGCGTAACACTCCCCTCCCAAGAAATAAGTTTTGCATGAACCTCGTACTGAAATTGGTTAATAATTCCCAGGATGTCAGGTCCGTTTCCTGGTTTGTAGATGCATTAGCGCTCTCCTACCACTAGGGTGTCATTTAGAGACCCGCTGCTCAGCACGGCCGATGCAAAGGCCAAATTCTTGTAGATGCAGATAAAAAATGATCGGTTTTTGGCTAAAACTGCAGATGGGAAGCAGATGTAACATACAGAGGAAATAGATTTCATTCAGTTTCCTTTCCTTATTAGAATGAAGTCCTCTGATTTGTCTTATTTTTTATAAACCCTCTGAATATAAACTCGTGTTAATTTCAGGCAAAGTGAAAACCAATATTATTACTCCTACCTTCAAGAAGTTTACACTCTCAACAAATGTCGTTTGGTTGGGCTTATTTAGTAATTGACTTATTTTTAGTTTCCAATTTTTGTTTGTGATGATTTAAATATTTACATCCTCTCATCAAAATTATAATTACCCCGGGGAAAGATTAAAATGCAGAAGTAGTGAGACACAGAACAGTTAAACAGGCAGAGCGGGTGGTGAAACAAAGGAGGAAAATGTTTTGCCAAAAGGGCAGGAAAGTGAGGACAGAAAGAGGGACGCCCTGGTTGGATCCGAAGGGCTCCTCGGAGAAGTAGGCCTCCCGTCGGCCTTGAAAGTGGGGCTAGCAAACGTTCTGAACGGTTATGCGGCTCTGATGTGAGCCTGTGTGGAGTTGGGTTTGTCCCACCGGAATCCTGGTTGGATCTGAGCTCCTCCTCTGAGGCATCCAGAGCGAGAACCCGGGCAGACTGTGGCGTCAGAGGTGCTGGAGGAGACGAGAATCAGACAGACTCGCTGGGGGGGGGGGGCCTTATAAGAACAGGGAGAAAGGCTAGAAGGAACATGTACATGTACACGTGCTCCCTGTTTCACACCACGTGATGTTGTAGCATGAGAGACTCGCAAAGCAAGAAGCCCATTGTTCCCAGATGTAGCCTGTGGACCTTAGACCGCCAGAACCGTAAACCAAAATTAGCCTCTTTTCATGATAACCTACCCAGTCCACAGCTGTGTGCCATTCATAACAGGAAGATAGACTAATCCATGTCTGGCCACAATTTGAGCACCTAGTTCTCTTCCCGTGGGCTTTCTTGAGGTGAGAGCTGGAGTGGAAGACAGTGGTTCTTAGACTTAGGAACTCAATTCATTCTCAAGGCCTGGTTGTGACTCAAATTGGTCAGTGAAGGCTCAGGATCCTCTACAGCCTTCAAAGTCTCCTGTATAGATTTCATAGTCCTTAGAGAGATACAACCCAAGACTTCTCAGTTAACCCCACATAGGAAAGGATATTGTAATGTTCCTCCTAGAACTATTTAAGGGTCAGATCTGTATCTGAGACCATCTGGAAGAACAAGTGGCCAGCATTCAAGTCATAACTCAAGATTTTGTTTGTACATTAAAATAAAAATTCCAATGAATCCAACTCCTTGAGAGTGAAGCCAGCCCCAAGGAAGAGCCTGAAAGTAGTATCAAAAATACCTGCTGTAGCTTATAAGCAGCTGGAACCAGGCCAACCTGAAGCTAGACACCTCCCTCCACTTTCCAGGTACATGAGCCAATAAGTTCTTCTTTCATTATATGCCAGTTGGAACCTGATTCGTAGGAACTGAACCACTTGACCAGGACCACACATCTATCAAGCGTGGAATAATGTTCAGTCTGCATAGTCTTGCTTCCATACGCACAGAGGTCCACAGTGTCACTCACTCTGTGGTAGTGATTAGCATCTAGGGCAAGACACAGCTCAGAGTCATATCACACTTCTCACGGCTGCCCTTGGAGCCTCTTTCCTACTAGTAGCAGCTGCCAATCTGTTTAAGAGAATAATGGGCCAGGGCACACTTCAGCTTTATTGGAATTGTTCATTTCATCAAATCATTGACAGTGTGGCTGTATCCTCATCCCTTGAGGAAGAGCTGAAATGGATGTAATAGAAGACCATTTAAAACAAGGAATTAAGATTTTTCAACTATTCTGTTCTTTTGCCCATGAGCCAGGAAATAGGTATGGGCAGTCTCAGTGCTAGTCAGGGCTCTGGGTTACAAGTGACAAAACCTACCCTGTTGGCTAAAGCAGTGACAATCACACTTTATTGAAAAGTCCAAGATAGGGCAATTTTCTACGAGGCTGATGCAAATGTCAAGCCAGGTCAACAACACAATTTCTTGGCTTTGCTTGCCTTCAGATTGATCTTGTTCTCAGTTCACATGAAAGCTACAGTAGTATGGGGGCTGCCTCCCTGCTCCCATGCAAAAGTCCCGAGTTTCAGCCATTGGCTTTGGTTGTGCCATGTGGTCATTGCTCTCTCGCTAGGATTGATGGGAGGCAGGAGGATGCGATGCTCTGTTAGGCCAGGTCTGAGTCACATGGCCATCCCTAGAGGTAGAATCAATACCACAAAGCAAATGAACTAACTGGAGAGGGTATGGCTCCCCAGAGGAAACCTGGGACAGAGTGAATTCATCCAGTTCCAAGAGGGATGGTCAGTTGTCAGCAAGTTAAATGACAGTGGTCACCTCACACCTGCTCTGTACTCCTCAGTACGGGTGCCTTTCCAGAGGGCACATGGTTTCTTTCCTGTCTCTCAGGAGCGTGTGCTATGTTCAGAGATTAGCATCACTGCATTAACCACAAACAGCGTGTCCAACAATAAATGAAGTTAAATGATGTATGTATTCTTATTTTTCAGGCAACAGAATTCACTTTAGATGTTTGAGGCAGAAAATTTTGCATAAGTCATAAAATTCCTTAGAGGACCAGAGAATTGGATTTGGATACTACACCTACAAATAAAGCTGCCTGAAAGAAGTGATGTGGTGCTAGGACTGGACACCAGAAAGCTCTGCCACTCTTTGCTCCTAAACAAAGACAGCTTTGCTCGCTTGTTTGTCAGAGCACTGGCTGTCCTTAACTTAGTAGGCATAATATATTGCTCACTTCTGCCCTGAGTCTGAAAAAAGTGGGTTTGCTCAAAGGTATCTCAGTCACATGACTTTACCTCCAAAGAAGTCTGGGAAATGTAGTTTTTAGCTTTCTGGTCTCTAAGTACCAAAGGTTCCTTCCAATGGGAGAGTGTTGCAATGAATAACAAGTGAGCTCATCGGCCATGTCTACCTGCAGTTCACTGGAGGGAAGGTGAAGGCTGGACTCGAGATCTGTTCATGTGTCACACTGGTGGTCTGACTCAACTCTGACATTTGCTAAATGAAAGGCTGTAGATCCCAGGGAGTTAGACATCCACAGAAGCCACACCTGGACCATACTCAGAAGTCCTGGGGGGCATTTGAAGACTGATGATGAGTGCTATTGTTCAGAGAAGGGCACACAAGAGGTAGCCTGGGTCATGATGTAGGAACAGAGTTAACACCACCTTACCTTCTGACATCCTCACTCAAGGTCTCTCCTTAAATACTTGTACCCAGCCAGCCCAGAAGAAGCACTGCCAAAACCTGCCATAGCCTAGGAACAGCTGGATCTAGCCCAACCTGAAGCTAGAACAGCGCCCCTTCCTTTCTCACCATGACCTTATAGAAACTCCTACTAGGCTTTTCTGCATTCATGCTGGCCCTCTTCTCTGCGTTCTTCCTGCTGGAAACAGGACAGCCTTTTCAAAGCATACATCTACTCATGATTTCCCTTCAGTGGCCCCTCAGCACCAAAGGGTTCAGTAGGAGGGTACTGCTCCTTGGATGAAAACCCAAATCCTTAAGATGATCCCTACTGAGGCCCCACTCCAGCTGCTGCCAACCACTCGGATCGGGCACAATGGCCCGCACTCCCACGGGAGCTTCTAAGGAGTCCCAAAGCCCCTCGTCACTGGATTCCTACCGCACAGCTCTCTGGGTGCCTCTCAAGGGACTTCCTTGTCTGCGCCTGTTGGAGGTCTCCCCACCCAGAGGGGCCTCTGTGCAGCCCACCCGGAAATCCCCAGAGACACCAGGCTCTTCCACACTGGCCCAGCCTCGGCCTTCCTGACCCCTCCCATTGGAGTGCCCCCCAACGCTCTCTGCTGGGAGACACCTTCTGAAGATCTAGCTTGGAAGTCACCCTTTGGGGGACAGCCCTCTGCCAGGATCCCAGAGGCGATTCCTGTCTCTGTTATTTCCCATGAGCTAATTTGATGTCCCCTGATTCCCCACACCTAGCTCAGGACCTGCTCAGTTGAAGTTGACTAAAAAAGACCAAATAAACTTTAAAAAGAAGAAGAGAGAGGGAGAGAGAGAAAAAACAAGCAATCCCTTTACACAGAGCACAGCAATAAAGAAAATGTGTTCTACTACCACCTTGAGACCTCAATTAATGCGCCTTTCTCCTCATGAGTCCTCGCTTCAAACAAACAGAATCTGACAGGCCGAATTAAATCATTTATCTTTCCAGTTCTCTGTCTTGGCTCTCATGCTAGTGAAAAAGGCCCGATATTTCATAAGAAAGTGGCCAAGCCAGAGCTACAGCCCAGAACCTCAACTGTATCTGCGAGGCAGCCCAGACACATCACCCAAGCAAATGTTCTTTTCCCGTGCTTCTTTAACCCTCACAGAGTTAAACATGAAATCACTACACGTGACCATTTTGTTTTCTTACCCTCTGTATGTATGCATGTGTGTATACATGCATGTATGTGTGTGTTTATGCATGCATGTGTGTGTGTGTGCGTGCATGCAGATACCAACCGTGCTATTCAACTCATACCTGACCACAGTTGTGCATTTTAGGGTGCAAACAGCCTTAGCAACAAAGAGTACCACCCAAAATACAGAAAACACCTGCTCAATGTTTTCTTCCAGTTCCTTCTATGCCTTTTGATCTGGGGTGACCCGCAGGCTTCCAACCCTGGGCCAGCGAGGACACGAAGCCCGTTTCCCCTTGGCCCTGTGTAACTAAATACCTAGATGACATTTCCTGCACTTGCTCTGTCGGAGCCACACAAGGCCGGCTTCATTCTGCCAGCACCGGTAGACACAGCGGAGGCCCCTTGATCGGGACCCTGAGTCACATTCAAGCCTCACAGAAGCCTCTGGCTACAAAGCCCAAAGTATTTATTTTTCTTAAATAGCAAAAACAACCTATTTACAGTCCACCATTTGGAGACAGATAAGGTGGATCTCGACACGCTCGATAATCCCCACATCAGATCCACGGGTTTAAAAATCTTTTCCTTTAATCCTTGTCTCAGACCTGCACCCAAAAAGAGTGGGGTGAGCATCCCTGGGGTCCACCTCTGCTGAGATGTAGAGTGAGCCTCTGTGCCAGGGCAGTGGGGTCAGAAGAGAAAGGAGCCAGGGCCTGGCCCAGCCTGGGAGATGCCCTGCGGCCAGTGGCTGGGCCCGTGAACCGCGCAGGGGTCTCCCCGCAGTGCAGCGCCGTCATGGTGGGACGGCCTGTGAATCCACGCTCGGTAGCAAGCTCTGGGGTGATGCGCTGAGGCCTAGGCCAGGACGCAGACCTCAGAAGGAGCCCGTAGACCTGGGATGCGATATGGCCGGGCCAGGCCTGCCCTGCAGGGGCCAGGCACTGCGGAAATGACTTGACTCGCTCGATCTGGGCTGTCCATCCGTGCCATCGCCATGGCGGTGCCTGGCACACGGGGCTGCCCAGAGGATGCGAGCGCGGCTTGGCGGGACACCCCATAGGTGCAGCGGGCGAGGGGCTGCTCGGGACACCTCTTGTCCCAAAGTGTGTCCGCGGTGACAGACGGGGACCGGAGCCCACCCCGCTCTCCCACCCACCTTGGGGAGCCAGCCCTCACCTGTCTTGCTATTTTAACATTTAGACATTTTTGTTTTTATTTTCTCATTACAGAAAGTAACTCATGTTTGAGAAGAGAAAGAAAGGAACAGGAAGGGAAGTGAAGACAGAGAGAGAGAGAAGAAAGTAAGAAACAAAGCAAAATTAGAAAAACAACTCCTCCCGAGATGCTGTGTGACCCTGGTCAGGTCCACACATACTTTCCAATGCATGACATGGCAGACACATCTGTAATCCTTTCTTTTCATCCAACACATGACAATAAGAACAGACACAATAGTGGTAACTAAGTGGATAGTCTTGACCAGTTGGCAAGCAACTCATTAATTTTCTCCACACTTTGATGAAAACTCCAATCATCCTCATTTTATAAAGGAAAATCCTGAAGCCAAGAACCTGGTACCTCAGGCAGTCAGGCTGGAAGCCAGGCCGCCCAGAAGCACAGCTCCTGGGCTCTGCACCCTCCGTGGATTCATCCAGATACGCTGCTTTAAGCAGCCCACGGACCACATCACCAAGTCTGCCCCAATGTGCCCCGTTTTTTTTTTGAGACAGGGTCTCGCTTTGTAGTTCAGGCTGGCCCTGAGCTCACTATGTAGCCAAGGCAAGCCTTGAACTCAGCAGTCTTCCTGTCTCTGCCTCCCGAGTGCTGGGAGTACAGGCGTGAGCCACCACACCCGGCTAGCACGCCCTGTTTTTACAGAGCATTTTTGGTGGCTTCATAGTATTCATGTCTCCTGTTATTCCCATTTTACAGATGAGAAAAGTGAGACTGAGAGGCTCAATATGAGCAGGGTAAGCAGAACAATCAGGGTCTGCTGTGGACTTTGGTGCTGCCTGGTGACAGTGAACTCTTAGAAGCACTGAGCGCCCCGACACGCAGGACACGTGCAGAGCTCGGTGGAGGGAACCTCAGCACAGTGCTCGCTGTCCAGGGGGTGGAGACACGCAATAAATAAGCTGCAAACAAGATGACCTGAGACATCAGTGCATGTATGAAATGTGATTTCCCACGTGCCTGCGGAGCAGAATGGGGGCTTCATCTCAGAAGGCGGCAGAAGTAAATTGCAAATGACGGACAAGAACAAGGAGGTGGTAACGACGCAGTAATCTGGAGTCAGATTTTATTTCAATCTCTCAACACAAAACAAAAGCTTAAAGGTAAACCTAGGAAATGCTGATCAAAACCATCTTTCAACCTAAAATCTGCTCATCAAGAATCTGTGGGAAGCCAGGCATGGGCAGCCATGTCTATAATCCTAGCACTAGGGAGGCTGAGAGAAGAGGATCACCGTGAATTTGAGGCCAGCCAAGGCTACACAGCGAGACCCTGTCTCAAAGTAAATAAAATAAAAGCAGGGCAGACTGGGAACAGCACAGCTGCAGAACCCGAAGCCGGCAGGGCTGAGCCTGGCTCTGTCCTCCCACTGGCCTTTCACAATCTGGGTCTCCTCGTCTGTGAAACGGGTTTGTGGCGCCCACCTTACGTGTCAGATGGGCCGCCGTGAGCAGGAAATAGAATCACCACAGATCTTTCACTACCCTGACAATGCGCAGCCAGATGTCCCTGCGATGCCGGGTCTCTTCAGAGCAGAGCTGCAGCCAGCACCGGGCCTCTGGCCCTCGGAACCTCGGGCAGACAAACACGTCTTTCCAGTAGCGCTGGCCACAGCCGGGGTACAGGGCGCTCCAGACCTCCCGCAGCAGGGCGCCACTCACCAGGCCCTGGTCTCCTGGGCACAGCACAGGGACAGGGACCTCGCACCTCAACTATCGTGGTGTTTTGAACCTGCTCCTTCATCCCCCGGTGCCTTGCATCCTGCCCTGGTCTAATGATTTCCGGTGCAGATTCTACCCGGGAGCTTCCTTGCGGCTGCAGAGGAGGAGGGCCGGCCCAGCCAGACGGCTCCGTTCCCTTCCCTCCACCCTCTCTGACCAGACCAACTCAGCCTTGTTTCGTTTTCGCCCTTGAACTTAAGAGCTTTCCAGATGCTTTTAACATATTTAATAATTTATTATTTATCTGATATTTTTGTAAGTATCATGCCTCTGCACCCCTGTTTCCAATTCACACCTACCTGACGTGGTTCCTATGACGAGGCCTCGCGCTCCAAAGGCAGGGTTTCCTCTGTTAGCACTTTTTATCGTCCTAATGAACTTCCACGCTCCATTTACTCCAGGGGACGTTCCTCTCCCCCTTTCACATTCTCCAGCTCCCAGGCATACAAATCGCATGTGTCACTACTACAGTGTTGATTTTTCCCTGGGATGGTTCTTTTTTTAAACATGTTCGCCCTTCAGCCTGCTATTAACCAGTTTCTTCCTCCTTTGAAAACCTTGCTCTTTTAAATTTCATCATTCGGTATTTCCTCCGGGATTTTACCTTTTATTAAGAAGTCAAAATCAATTTTGGAGCAATCATAGATACCAAATAGTCTCATGAATCTTGTGTATCCTCCACAGCTGTGGCGTGGGAGTGGGCACACAGCAGAGACGTCATAAATGCCTGTCAGTTAATCCAGGTGGCCAACCAGTGGCTTTCAGAGAGAGGGACAGGTTGTTGTGCCAGTAAGCCTGTGAGGAGGCTGTCAGTCTGTGCAGGTAGGAATGTTGGCTTTATCCTCACACTGGCTGTGTGACCTTAAGCAAGTTACTCAAATGTTCTGTGTTTCAATTTCTGCCATAAAATGAGAATGAGAGTCGTGTCTACCATTTCTCCGGGTTTGGTGGGAGGAATCACTGCTCAGAGCACCAAGATCTTGCTCCTGGGTCTCACAGACACATCCTGGGTGTGGAGATGGCCTCTTCCCTAGTCTGCGCACCATCTTGTCACTTTGTGACCTCGAGGCCAGTATCTGTCAAATGGGGATGGAACCCACCAACCCTGTTCTCAAACTTCTCACTTGCATTTAAATAATTTCTTGCCTGTTTTTAGTCTAAGACAATTGCCCACACAGTCATTCGCCATAGTAACAAGCCAATCTCAACAACACCCCAACATCCTCTTTGAGGACACTGGTGGGTTCGGGTGGCAGAGCCAGAAATGCCCACTAGGGGGCGAGTACGTTCACACATTATTCCCCGGGTTGGCTCAGTCCCAGAACCAGGAAGGGAAACTATCAGCCCCATCTAGTTTACCCAGCGACCACCTATAATCAGTCCTCCCACTGCCCCAGCTCAAGGCTGTGTTTTCTCAGTATTAGAACTAAAAAGTCTTAATAAGAGAGTCTGAGGCTCAGAGGAATTCGTTAACTTACCCAGAAGCCCAGCACCTGGGGAACAATAGAAGTCAGGTTTTGTTCATTCTGCCTGGCTGCTGGGAAAGAGCAATGCTTTCTGAACTGTTGGACAGGGGCATCCCTCACCTTTGCCCGCAAGAATATAGACAGATCAGAAATGCCGACAATGACCTAGAGGTGGGTCCCACGTGGTCTTCCCGAACAGGGGCGTGGATGCAGGTTTGGGTTCCCCGGTGTGTCCTGTAGAGTGAAGAAGGCCCTCGATGTGCTGTGCAGTGCGAGGTCATACACGTCTGTGTGGTGTGGTTTTCACTCTTTTCCCTTGAGCACAGCATGCACATCAGTTTGTTAAGGGCCCCAAGTAAGCCCTGTAAGAAAGAAACAGGTTTGCCTGCCTTGGTTGAACCAGCCAGCATTTCCTGGGCCTCCTGGACATGATGGTGACAGACGTGAAGTGTCTTGTGTTCACTCTGAGGAAGGCTGGCTGGGAGATAAGGAACATACTGAAAGTAAAGAATGTGACTCCACACCTGAATGTTGTATCGAAACAGCTGTCTGCGGGACCGAGGGCGTGGTCGCGACCAGAGCACTCGGGGAAAGCCTGAGTCAGGAAACACAAATGGACCCGGAGTCATAAGGAAGCCTGAGCTGTGCATGTCCTGAAGAATCCTTTCGGCGTACAGGACTCCTGAAAGGCGTCGACAGCAGAATATCATTGCAGCCAAGATGTTTCACACCATGGGGTACAAAATCTGTATTTTATGAGTTTTTGATCTTGAAAGTATGCTCAGAGCTAGATCCCAGCATGGAATGTGAGTTTATTAATGAAGTTGTGTTCTCTCTCAAACACACACACACACACACTCTCTCTCTCTCCATCAGAAAAGGCTTTTCCAAGGCTGCCCTGCATGGCTGAGAAAGCGCACCCCCTTGCCAAACCACAGGGTGAGACCCAGCACTGGCGCCCACAGCTCTCCTCCAGGTCAGGGAGAGGTAGCCAGAGAGACGCAAAGAGCCAGCTGTCGTGGCACAGCTGGAGCAGCAGCAAGGACTGACCTTGAGTAGCTCCTCTGTCAGCACAGGAGCTGACAGGAGCGTGCACATCAGTTTGGAGCTCGTGCGGACCTCAGGCCTCAGGAGGGCTGCGGCGCAGCGCTCCTGGTGCGCTAAACAGGCCTGCAAATCCTTGGGGCCTCTCTCAACAGGTGGGGTCCAATGCCCACCCCCAGACTCACCAGGCTGCCAGACACGGCTGTGCCCATGTGAAGTGACATGCCAGCTCCATGAGCCTGCTCAGCCATACCCTCCCTGAGCGACCTCACCCCCCACACTCGTGGGTACAGTGAAGTGGGTGTGTTACGCCCCAGAATCGGAGGTCACGACAAACAGCATCACCCACCTGGAACACAGTTTATTGGGCTCCCCCTCCCGTGTGGTGCACTCACTAAAGTAAGTGCTTAGTATGTTATAGTGTACTGAGATCTTTATAGTGTAATCTTCATAGTCTTTAATTATTCAAGTGCAAAAATTAAGATCTAGACCTTGAACAAATTGGTAACTCATCCAAAGGCCACACAGAAGCACTGTTTTGTCTGCTTACGTATCTTTAGTGTCCCGGAAACTGCTTAGAAAGGAAATGTTATGAAACATGCGAAAGATAAAATAAGGGTAGAAAAGTAGAAGGAATGGTATGTGTGGGCTCAAACAATGCACTTGAGATCCTGGCATAAAATATCAAATAAAATAAAATAATAAAATAAAGTAAAATAAAATGTCATGAAAATATGCTCTTCCCCTGGGTCCAGTTCTATCCCTGGTATGAGACTAAAAGGGGAAAGAGAGTTCTCCTCCCTTTAGACCAGCAAGGCTAGCATGGCAGCTGGGCCTGTGTCATTTGTCTTTGCTAAGAGCACTCGTGTCCGTTGTACCTACTATGTGTCAGGCGCTGCTCCCAGTGAGTCACCTGCCAGGCAGCCGCAGGTGCAGCGCCTCACATGTAAGGGTTTTCGCATTTACAGAGCACATCTACCCACATGCCCTCGTCTCATTGTGAGAGCAGATGCTTTTCCTGGGGAGCAAACCAAGTCAAATTAATCAACAAATGATTAATATTTATCAGACACCACCTCTGTGCTTGAGAAATATGATCCTTCCTTGCTTCCCCTTCCCCCTGGCTTGTTTATCCCCTTTGCTCTCTTCCATCACAGTCTGTGTTGTAATGGTTCTCCCCATTCCCCTCGCGAGGCCCTAAGCTTCTCTTGCATGCGGACAGCCCACAGGCAGGGCCCAGGGCAGAGGTGCAAGCGCTGCTGGTGAAGTGGATGAGCAGATGGACAAGTGGGTGGGTGGGTGGATGGGTGAAGGGATGGGTGAGTGTGTAGGTGGGCAGAGCAATGGATGGCTGAATGGGTGCATTGATGGGTGGACAGATGGGTGGACGGATGGGTGAAAGGACTATATACATGGTTAAGCTGTTGGCACGGTTCAGACTGGAAATGTCCCTCAGAAGCTCAAGTGTTTAGAACTGATGGGTTCTGGGAAAGTGAGTGGCTCATGGGGACACTAACTTTAGGTGGATTAGCTGGTTGGGTTATTATGAGCTCAGACCTATTGGATAAGGCAGTCACTGTGCACATGTTCCTGGGGCCTGTAGCTGGTCCTTAACCCCTTTTTCTCTGGATTGTTCTTTCTCACTCTCTGTGCTTCCTGGTTGCCATGGGGTGAGCAGTTTTCATCTACCATGCACTTCAGCCATGATATTCCTGCCAGTGAGTGGCCAGTCATGAACTAAGACCTCCAAACAGAGACCCAAGGTACCTCTTTCCTTCTCTAGGTAGTTTTTCTTGGCATTTAGTCACAATGATGGAAAGCTGACAGATGCAATGGTTTAAAAAAGTTAAATCCTCTGGCATCACCTAGTGATTGTTATGTTCTTGACTCCATGGCACAAGTATATAAACTTGCAGAGCAGGAATCACATTATCTACTTCCATAGTTACGGGGCACTGAAGGTGATCCGTGACAGAATGTCCCTCACAGTGGCTGACACACTGAACTCTCAACAGAGGTAGCTACGAGAGGAAGAGGGGGGGAATGGATGCTGAAGAGTGAAGAACCAGGAAATGAGGATAAAGAAGACAGCACCAGGCAAATTATCAAAACAAGTGCCAAGGAAGGAAAAAGATGCACGTAAAATATTCTGTCCTCAGAGTGCCCAAAGTCTATTTCAGGAAAAATCAAACACAGACAACAAAGTCTACCAGGCCTTTTAGCATCCAGTGGCAAGTGCTAGTGCAAACACTATTGGGCAGGGAAATACAGGGAGGTTTCAAAATGGAGGAGATGGGCAAGATGTGACCTTTTGGGGCAGGATGGAGGCCAGTGGGGAGGGCAGCAGGGAAGGAAGGAGGCAGAAATAGATCCACATGCAAGAGCATTAAGTGAAAGGTACTTTCGGGGAATTGAGCACTAGCCCACAGTGTATCCTCGCAGCATGTTGAAAGCAAGAGAAGAGAAGAAGGGAAATGCACCCTGGGGAAACAGCAGTCCTCGCCATGGGCACAGGATTATCCAGAAAAGAAATCATGAGGGATTAAAGTGGTATGGGAGAGAGAAGTCACACAGTGGCCAGGGCAGGTTTTTACTAGCTGTTGTGAGGGGGGTCAGGTCCCATCCTGTCACAGGTACTGCTGAAGTGCATGGCCATTTGCTAAGGCATTACCTGCACCACTTCAGTCAGCACTACTCCAGACTCCTCTGGCATGTGCTCTTACACTCATTCGGCAGGTGAGAAAATAGACACTAGGCATTGAAGAAGTGGTCTAGGACCCGTAGCTCCCAGGAGAGGAGGGGCTCCACACTGAGGGCTGATCTGTGCGCTTCCTGAACAGGAGATTCACAAGCAACATACTCCCACATTAAGGAACTCTCTTCTCTAAGTCAGATCCTGAACACTCGCCTTCCCAGCTTCTCTTGCAGCTGGATGTGCCCACCCATCAAAGCATCCATTTTGCTAATAAGGTTGGTGTCTGAGGATGGTGTTGGCTCCAAGCTGACTTTCTATAAGAGTTGGCATCAGTGCTGGGGACAAGGTCCTGACAGAGAAGTGAACTTGCTGCTTGGTGGCAACAAGGCTGGCAATTTCTTCCTCAGACCAAATCAACATCTTCAAGTGTCATTCTGGGACATAATACTCATTCTCTAGGACCCTCCATAAACCCACAAGCTCCCCATCTGCTCTTAATCAATTGTTTTTTTGGCCTAACATACTGGGGCCCACTTCTGTGGTTGACTTTGACAGTTAACAGATTGGGTCAACCTGAGTAAGAAACACCCAACTAAATTGGATCAGCATAGTTCTGGGTGTGGCCAAAGGGACTCAGACCCACTGTGGGTTAGAGTGGTACCAAGC
Organism: Thryonomys swinderianus; assembly: GCA_004025085.1. Classification (NCBI taxonomy): domain Eukaryota; kingdom Metazoa; phylum Chordata; class Mammalia; order Rodentia; family Thryonomyidae; genus Thryonomys; species Thryonomys swinderianus. Next base: position 80,702 of record PVIC010000245.1, read on the forward strand.
AGCAACAGCCTGAATGGAATAAAAGAGGAATGGAGAAGGAAAGCTGCTTCTGTTTCTTTAGACACAGGCCAGTCTTGGCCTTCACCTTGGCTCCAGGAGATCCTTCAGCCTCCATCGAAGAACCTCTGGCTTCTTGATGTGGACGCACAGAAGAGACGAATGGAGCTCCAAGGCTTCGACCTGGGACTGGATCCTCTGGGTCTCGAGCAGCCAGACATCCATCCCTTGTGCACTCTTCCAAATCTGACTCTGGGGGTGGCCTCTGTAAGGCGAACTTGTAAATCTCATCTAAAATATATTTTCACACAAACATCTAGAATAATGTTTGCTTCCACATGTGGGTAATGGCCTAGCCAAGTTCATACATAAAAGTAACTATCATAAGACTCAGATTATTGTTGGAGAAAGAGCAACCAGTGCCAAGGCAGGAACCTCCAGGAGACCATGATGACCACACAGTTCCTACGCACAATGTGCTGCTCGAAGGGGAAGAGCCAGAGGGACGTGTGAGTGGTATGTAATGGGCAAGATGCAACCTCTCTACTATTTAACACATATTTTAAGGGGTTTTCATCAATTTGGCATTGCTTACTTTTGAGAAATATGAAAAGTGCTGAGAAGACCTACACACGAAGAATAAAGAGTTACCAAAGGCCCAAATAGAAAACCACCCCTCAGCCATCATCCCACCACTGGCCTCTGACATGTGGCTTTAGGGCCTACTGTGGGCCAGATGCTGTGTTAAACACTGAGACATGTGGGAAATGAGAGAAGAGTTTGTAAAACCATCGTCTCAATATGGTAGTGTGTTGTAGAATTACTTATGAGTGGGTCGGGCACAGAGTTTCTAAATAAATGGAATAGAAAGGATGAGTCATCATGCATCACACAAACTAAGCATGTTTATTAGTCTTCCTTGTTCCTTTCCCACTGCTATACATACATGTGTCTGAGTGTGTACACTGGGCTGCCATGAAAAATATGTCTTCTAGTAGGCCACTGGCACACAGGCTTGGGAACCACTTGAACACAGCAGGAAGCTATCATTTATCAACCAAATCATGGTGCTGATGAATGACTCCCTGTCACAGAGCTATGAGCCAGTGTGGTCATGGGAAGGGAGTTTCCTCTCCTCAGGGTGGCTGGAGGAGCAGGGAAACCAGCTGGAGCCTCCCTCTTGGTCTGAGACATGTCCTCAGGCACCAGGAAAGGCCAGCAGAGTGATGAGGAAAGGAGGGGCAGTTTCAAAGAGCACTTTCTCAGCAGAGGACACAGCAAGAACACAACACTGTGACTAAGACCCAACTGTTCTGGGTATTGGTTTTCTGGTTTGTTTTCAATATCTCTGAGGAAAAGTCAAGAAAAGGGTGGTTAGTCTAGACGTGAACTATGTGGACCACTCTACCATGAGGGCAGGCAGCAGGGAAGAAAATAACAAGACAGATTGCTGGGGAGGGAGTGCTGGGATGACAGGCATGAGCCCCCACGCCCGGCATTGTGGTGTGTGGTGCTGATTGCTGGTGGGCGTGAGTCACCATGCCTGGTATTGTTGTATGTGGTTACTAGGGACTGAACTCAGGACCTTCTGCTTGCGAGGCAGGCACCGGAACCACTAAGCTAAATCTCCGGCCCAAAACTAAGTTTGTCCCTTTGAAAATTAAGTTGCACGTTTTAGCATGACTGCATAGATACGAGTTGCTAATAAAACCTGTGTTGAATTTGGAGTGGGCCAGACAACCATAATGTGTTGGAGGAAGTGGTAATATTCTAGGATCCTGCTTTGCCAAGTGTATTTAAGTTTTTCTGGACTATTAAGCACTGAAGCTGGAGGTTAGAGATGATGCATTACTTCAGGGTGTGACTCATGCAAGATGACAGGAAATTCCAATCAACAGACCAAGATGGCAAAACAGGAACTTAAATGAGGCAAGAGAGGGTGCGAGAGTGGGAGGCACCTACTGTCTGGACAAGGTCAGGGAGAGTGAGCAAAGTCGTCATTTTCCCGGTACCCAACCAGCTCCGATCTGGATGGAGAGGCGCTCCAGCAGCTCCCAGACATTCCTGAGCCTGCTGATAATTCCAGGCAGTAGGTGAACACATCCCATGCGTCAGGCCATGGGAATTTTCATGTGCTGTGTGGACTTGGTGTGGATGAATGTGCCTCCCCCAAAATCCTAAGGTTGAAATCTTCTCCCGCAGGCTGCTGGCTTTAGAAGGCCGGACTTTGGGAGGTGACTAGGTCAGCAGGGTGGCAGCTCCCACACGTGGGCTTAGTGCCCTCATTGAAGAGGCCCAGAAAGCTCAATCACCTCTTCCACATGGGGACACAGAGCAGAGGCACCTGTCACCACAGAGCAGCCCTTGCCAGACACCGAGCCTTCCTAGCCTGCAAAACCGAGCAACAGATTTCTGCCAGACTGTGCTATCATCACACCAATCGGCCAGCAGTAAGACACTCAGAAACTGCTTTGTGGCAGACACTACTACCAGTATTTCCAAGTGATAGATGAGGAACAGGCAGGGTGAGACACACTGCCCGACCTCTTAGCATCTGACTCCAAGGTCTGCACAAGAGCAGTCCAGGCTCTCAGGGCCTGTGAGCTGTGTGCCAAGCTATGTGCAGGACACAGTCCACACGGCCATTCGGTGGTCCTCCAGCCATGACTGTGTCCGAAGGAGCCTGGGCCCCAGCAAGGCATCCCAGAGGGTGCTCCTCGAAGGGCCCGGAGATCTTTCGGTACAGATGGGAATGAAGTTGGCCACAGTTGAGGTCCCTGAGAGGAACCCCAAAACCATGCCAGCAGAGAGGACAACAGAGTAGACGGGAGGGGAAGGACTGAGTTGCCAGCACTGTCTGAGCCTTGGTTGGGCCTTGCACGAACCAGCATACCCGTCAATGTTACCCTTGCAGACCAATATATACTTCTGCTTGACCCTCTTTGAGCCAGTGTGGTCTCTTGAACCAAAGCTTTTTAAATGGATGCAATGCGTGTTTCCAGATACTTTCATCATTAGGTAAAACAATTCAGCATTCGGTCCCAAAACCATAGTTTCTAAAAGAAATTAAATGGTCCAAGATGTAGTCCTGCTATGAACTTACGGTCTCGGTGGCAGTGAAAGGCCCACCCCTTCCACCGGCCCTGCATCACAGGTTGAGTAAAATTAGAACCACTGCAGGCAGTAACTGGAGCTCAGAGGCGATCCTAGTTGTCGAGGAAAGAATGAGTCAGAGCAGTGACTGAGGGTGAGGCAGGGGCTGGTGACAGGGAGGAGGAGGCCGAAGAGGAATGGGACTCAGGCAGGCAGAGGAAACAGAGGCACCAGCCTCGACAGGAACCCTGAGCAGATGCTCAGACAGCAGTGCAGACAGAACCCATGGAGCAAACCAGTTGGTTAAGGGAAGCTGTGGGCCTATTTCCAAAAGCTTCTCCAAAAGCAGCACCAAGACAAAGACTCAATGCAAGTATTTTCTTAACACGACCCCTGGAAGCACTGGCAGGGAAGCGAGGCCAGCATAGTGACAGGAGCCAATGAAAGAATTATCAAGCAACTTGCTGTAGGGCAGCAGGTGCACTACTTGCTAGGGACACGGTGTGGAATTTAATCAAAGAAACTGAGGTGTCGTCCACTGGCTGCCCCCACCACTGCTTCAGGGCTGCTTCTGGGGCCGAGAGCTCTTTAGGACAGACCTGGATGCCTGGCGCAGGCCTAGGTGCTAGGCCCATGGGGTTTGCTGGTCAGCTGGTCAGCTGGCATCTGATAGTCTTGTCATGGAGCCAAGAAAGCCAGGCTCTTGGTTATCTACATACACAGGAGACTATGGAATGTCCCCCAAAGGACATTCCTACACAAAACCTACCAAGCGTCTTGCTAAATCCTGCAAAATCCGGTTCAGACAGGGAACCAGGAAGGAATGTTTCAGTAGTCACACTGCAAGGCAGGTAACCCCCGTCCCTCCAGGTCTACTCACCATGGACAGTGAAATAGGATTCAACATCACCGCGCCGTGCCCTATGGGACCCTGCTCCTCCAGCAAACACCTGGCGCACCATTTGCTCAGAGCCACCGATTCACCTTTGCCCTTAGCCCAGTACAATGGCTCAAATCCCTACAATTATGGTTTTAAAAAGCTGTTGGCCCTGGACCAGGAGCTCTGGTTTTTCTCATTTGCAGTGTCGAAGGAATGCTGATTTCTTGCTGGCAACCTGCCGCGTTTCAAGCATTCCACAATTTAAGCGGTGTCCTTGTTATATTGAGAGATTCGAGGAAGAAATGCACCAATGACATTAACACAAGGAAGTGAGAACACCATTTAGGAAGCCAGTCAGTCAGGGGATTCTTCGTGCAAGCAAGAGCCTCCCTCCTCCAGTGTTTCAGCGCTTCTTTGTGGCAACCCTACTTCACGTCAGGTCAGGGACAGTGAGCACAGCCAGTCTCAGATCTCAAATGGAAATAAAAACACACACTTGTCTACTCATGAATGTCAGGTTGTAATCAGTTCTCTAAGGAAAAAATGAAGCAAGGTCAGGGAATACGGTGACAAATTATATTTTATGTGAGAGTTGAGTAGATAGCATTTGGACAGAGATTCAAGAAGGGAAAAAGGCGAGGAAGAAGGCCATGTAGGTATCTGGGGTGAAGAACACTTTAGACCAGCGTTAGCAGGCATTACCACAGTGATTTATAGCTGACGCACTGAGCATGAAATATAGGTTGCGTTTGTTTCCTACTCTTGCTGTGACAAATTACCACCAACTTAGTGTCTTAGGACAACACAAATTAACTTACAGCTCTGGAGAGCAGAGCCCCAAAGCAGGCCTGCAGGCTGACCCAAGGTGTCGGCAGGTCTGCTTCCCTCTGAACACAGATTGCCCTTCCCAGCTCCTCAAAGCCACTGCTTCCCTTGGCTTGTGGCCCCTTCCTCACATCACTCTGATCTCTGCTTCTGTCATACCTCCTACTCTGTGACCCGACAGCTCCCTCTTAAAGGCCTATGAGGTCCTGACGAGTAACCTAAGGTAACTTTCTCATTGTAACACCCTTATTTAATCACATATGGGAAGTTCCTTTTGGAGTGGAAGACAGTATGATCAAAGGATTGAAGAAAAAGGACATGAACCACTTTGGGGGAACATTGCACAGCCTGCTATGCTGGGGTGCGGTCACTGCTTGATTAGTTGTAATCCTGGGACCCTCAGTCTTCCTGGTCTGCCAGCCAGGGAGTGAGTGGCAGGTGGAGCCTGGGAAGGCTGGTAAGAGGTGAGCTGGGGGAGGCTGGCAACCTTAGGCCATGGGGCATACGGGTACAGCTGCACAGTTAGCAGCAGACACAGGCAGAGCAACAAGCTACACACCACATGGAGACAACCACCCAGATCCAGACAAACCAGCCCATGAGGATGGGAGCGAAGGGGCCACCGTGAGTGGGTTAGTGGGGATCATGGTATATGTGATGCTTCTCAAAGAATCTTGACCAAACCGAATTGCACTTCAGAGCTGAGATGGCATATGGTCTGAGGTTGGCTTCCAACTTTCCTGCAACAACTAGAAATGTATTATGGAAGAGCTGTAACAGGTTGGCAAAATCCAAACTGTGGGTGCTGGGCAGGGCAGGGCAGGGGAGTGCTACATGCAAATGTACTGCAGAACAGCTATCCTGTGATGTTTGGAACTCTCCATCAAACAGTCTCAGCTCTGGCTGAGGCCAGCTGAGGCTTTGAAGAAGGAACCTGGCTTTTCAATTAGAACAAATGACTTAAATGCAAATGGCAGCATGTTCAAACTCATTAGTAACCACAGAAATGAAAATCAAAACAATGAGGTACCAAGTTGGCAAGAGAGAAAATGGACTGGTACCCACAGCTGGAGGCAGCGTAGCCACAGGGAGGCCCTGGGCTGCCACCCAGAGGAGCAATATGGCGCCACACATTGAACTTGGCCACTCTAGAAGCTGGTGCAAACCACAGAAGACAGCAAGAAGATGCCACTGTGGCTTTGTGTATGGCAAAGGAGAGCTGGAGACAACTCGTGTCTTCTGGAAGAGTGGGTGGTAAAACAGAGTGCCACGCATGACTGGCATAGTTGGAAGCAACAGAGGAGACATCCCCTCAGCAAGAATGAATCTCTAGGCCTCACTTTGAGAGACAAGAAAAATTAAAATGATACATAAAATGTAAATTGAAGACACAGCCCCATAAAATAAAATCTTAACTGAAAGGATACATAAAAACAAGAAAATTCCCATGAACACAGACTAGTTATCCGAGAGCAGAGATCAGCCAAGTACGGCTCTTAGGTGGAGCCCGCCCTTACTATTTCTGTGAAGAATGTTCTGCCAGGGCACGACTGTGCCCGCGTGCTCATGTACCACCAGAGGAACTTTATTTGAACTAATGTCACTTACAGCAGGGCACGTGTGATTAACTCGATCCCCTGCAGCTGCACCCGCACCTGCACCCAAGGGCTGAAAGAAGACAGCAGCTGAGGCCAAGTCTTCATTAACGCAGCCCAGAAAGCCATGTTTCCTGTCTGGCCCTCAGTTTTCACAGCTCACATGTGTGCCGCGGCTGTGGAAGACACAGAAGGCCGGGCAAAGAGAAGGGGAACCGTGGCCCTGCGATCCAGTCGGGACACACCTGGCAAGGCCCCGGCACGGAGTGCACACGTGAGCTGGGCCTGAGCATCAGCCTCCTCGCATGTGATGCACAGGAATGGGGAAGTGGCAGGGTTTTCTCCTTAAACAAAGTCCAACAATGACAGCCGCCACGGCTTAGGTAACATTTCACAGACATCACCTCAGAGAATCGTCACTTGGGTCCCGTGTAGTAGGTGGTGTTACCATCCCATTCTACAGATGCTAATACCAAGGTGTGGAAGGGTAATTATCTTAAGGTCACCCGATTGGAAAATGGAAGAGTTGCTGTATTCAAACTTAACCTTGGTCCTAAAGGGCATCATCACCACCGAACAGACATGGGAAATTACCCTGAGATGTGAAGTCACTCAGCCAGAGGATGGAGCCAGGGCCTGAACCGGACACAGCTCCCTCCAGGGTCTCACCAGTGCACCACTGAGGCCGCGTCACCACACCAGAGAAAGCACCTGTACTACCCCAGGTCCTGAGCTCTGGCACCCAATAGTCTTCACATAAAGGCACCACACACCGGGAGCATGAGGCCCACTGTGGGGCGACCAGAGGGACCAGCCTCATATCTCATGGGAGGCGCTCTGCTTGCTCGGATTGGCTAACCAGGAGAAACGCAGCCGACGTGGAAAGAGATGCCAGAGAACTCCGGATCTGAGGCCCTATACGTGCATGTAGGTGAGCCAGGTTTGCTTTGTTGAAAAAGAGGCACTGCTGTCAGCTCTGACCTATGGCATATACTTCCTAATTTTTTTTTTTTTTTTTTTTTTTTTGCTTTTTTGAGACAGGGTCTCGCTTTGTAGTTCAGGCTGGCCCTGAGCTCACTATGGTGCCCAGACAAGCCGCCGCGAACTCAGCAATCCTCTTGTCTCTGCCTCCCGAGTGCTGGGATGACAGGCGTGAGCCACCACGTCCGGCATTGTGGTATTGCGGTGTTGATGGTTGGTGGGCGTGTCTCCACGCCCAGCATTATATGTGGTTACCGGGGATCGAACTCAGGACCTTGCGCTTGCGAGGCAGGTGCAGGAACCACTGAGCTAACCCTCCGGCCCAACTTCCTAATTATTTAAAAGCAAACCATGATAACTTATTGAAAACTCTGTGATAGCTAGGAACTATTCCATATATGATAGATATATGTAATATACTTCACAATTCCTAGACTCAGTTAAGTGTATGTATGTATATGTGAGATATATATGTATATATGTATGTGTGTGTATATATATATATATATATATATATATATATCCTTTACTGATCACAGAATTGGAAGCGGTAAAGTGACTTCTTCAGTGGGCCTAGAATTTGAATCCAATTCTGACCCTGGAGTTCACGTTTTCAACTCACGTTCTCAACTCTGGACTCTCTAGGACTGTATCTCAACACCTGGTCCCAAAATTGAGAATGATATTGACTTTCTTAGTCTAGGGCAGTGGGCTGAATTGAATGCCACTTTAATAGTAGTATAAAACAGCTCTCGAAACACCAGATCACTGAGCTCCCACTCCAAGCCCACACACAGACTGCATAAAACAGAGTTAGTGCAGCCACAAAAGCTAAGATGTGTTCATTATGTGTGGGAAATGATATTCCTAAGCAGTTACATGTTGCTCTCTCAGCAATTCATAATTTGTAGTAAATGCAAATGAGTGTATTTGGCTTTGGAAGTTTTTTAAAAACCTGGACTTGGAAGGTATATAGCATTCTGATACCTGTCATATAGGTCCCTGGGATTTTTTTTCCTAAGAGAAGACATAATATAAATCAGGAAATCAAGCACTAACATAAGGAGCTTTGATAAAATGCACTCCATGCAATGCTCCCAAACAGGAGTGAGTTAAGTTCCCAGTTGCCAAGAACAGAACTACCAGGCAGGGCCACTTAAGGCACGATGCTGAGTTTAATCAGGGGTGACCTTTTTTTTGAAAGGTGAAGGTCATTAAGGAAGGAGAAACTGCTGTGGACACACCTGTTTTCTATTTCTAACTCAGGATGCGTGTAACAAAAAAGTAGGTACTTGTATCAAACTTGTAGGTTTAAGCTGAAATCAGCACTATATACTAAAGCACCAATCTGCAGCACTCAGTGCTCTCTAAAGTAATTTTCTCACCTGCTTATTAGCTGGCTATGTGACCTGGGACACTTCCCTGCCCTACCTTCTATACCATGCAAAGGGAAACCACGTGGGGTGCCTTCCCGGGCTGCCAGGACTGAACAAGCTCCTTTGTGCAGACAGGTCTAGCACAGTCCCAGGAGAGAGAGCAGAGTGGACACGTCTCCACTTCCACCTTTTTCTGCGACTGCTCATTAGCTTACTGGAAATGGGTCCTGGTGCACACCTACCTTTAAAAAAATCTTGGCTTTACCTTCTGAGGAATTCAGCATTCAGTTTTAAAAACAATTCACAGCCGTACCTTCCTAAGCCCCGAGTAATTACACAATACTGCCTAAGACCCACCTGGTTTGCACATCAATCAAGATGGGCCGAGTTACACGGAATCACAAACAGTCCCGGAATCTCGGTGGTGTCTGCAGCCCGGGCTGGTAGCCTGCTCCACTCCATCTTGGAGCAGCCAGGAGCCTTGAGTGGCAGCACCTCAATGTAAAGGGCTTCCATGGCAGAGGGGCAGGGAACAAGGACCTCACACCATACAGACGTGACCGTGTCCCTTCTGCTCAGTCCTGTTGGCCTAAATTAGTTACCTGGTCATATCAAAGTCATGGTGGTGAGGGGTGCAACCCCACCATAGGCCCCATGCCAGAAATACATGCAATACCTCGTGTAGAGATTTTACAGTCTACACAGCACCTGCCACATTGATTACCCAACTTAGTCCCCACAGAACCAAGAGAGCAACTGATGCATTTAAAGTGATCATCCAGTTATACGGTGTCAGCAAATACCAACAAAAACAGCAAAATGCAATATAAACTCTGCCCCTGCTCCACATCCAAAACCCCGAGCACATACGTGAGAGGTGATTGCTGGGAGACTTGCCGCCCTTGACCCACGTGTCTTCCACATGGAGTTCTTGTTTTGATGATTTTCACTCTGTAGATGGCTCCCAAGTAAAGCTCACGTACTACACACTGCTTTTCAGATCAAAATCCCCAGTGTTGGAGGGAAAAGTGTCCACATTTTAAAATTTTTCTTCAAACAGTCCAGCATGTGTCTCTGACACACTTTCTTAAGACATAATGAGCTGAATCATGACTTTTCTTCAAGGTCTGACTACAAGAGTCTGAGCCCTGGACAAGGCAAGAGGCACCACTTTCTCCTTCTCTAACAGACAAGTGGATGAACAGCCTCAGTGGTCATCATGGACCTGAGTAAGGAAGTGGCTCCAAAGTGCCACCTTTGAAAGGCGGTTCCCCGGGAGGCAAGCTCAGAGCAGCACAGGAGCCAGGCGGCTCGTCCCCATTTGTCTCTCCCTGGTTCAGAACTTCAGCTACTTCTTTCACAGTGAAGACAGAGTGAAACAGGAAGCTCAGCTGTCTTTACGAGGTTTAGTTAAGTCCCACGGGAACCCTCGGGTTCCAAAGGCACTGGGCGTTGGGCTTCAGGGATAGGAAGGTAAAGATGAAGTCTATGAACCCCATTTAATTATGCCCAGAGAGCTTAAGTGAGATTTGCTAAAGGACAGAAAATCGGCTGAGCCAAGTATGTCAATTATGTCCAGGAAAGCTTACTAAACTGTCAATTGCATCTAACAATTCCAAAGGTAAACTGTAAGCTTCCCTACAACAAAAAACCTGGAAATGCAGACAGAAACAAAGGTTGTATCCTTTTTAAATACAGCTCTTACCAGGAAAGCGGGAAACACCTGGGCAGGGAGTGAACATTCAAACAGTAAGGATTGCGTGACTGGTTTAACAGGACAGCAGCAAGGGGAGATCAAGAACTGAGATTTACCAATACAGCCTGGGCCTGCAAAGAGCATGTCCAAAGGGCACAAGGGAGGACTGATGTGGGTCATCTCTGCCCGGCTTGGGAGGGGTAGGGAGAGTAAAGGAAAGAACGTGCTGCACAGGTTGACCAGCACTGTGGACTGCTTTGGTCACCTCACTCTGCCCACCACGTGTCATCTCATTGCCAAGTCCTAGTCCGTGGGCAGTGACACAGCCTCACAGCACATCATCCTCCGTGGCTGCGCCCAGAACTAATCAACACAGCACGTTAAAGACAGTGAGCCTTCACGTTGCCATCGGCGTGACACACAAACAATTTGGGCTATGTTAATGATTCACTTGCTTCTTGTTATCTATCACGTGTATGCAGGGAAACATCCAGATCTCAGCTGTACTGATGATCTACAACAAACTTGAGTTACAGCCAGCCCCGGGGAAGCAACTGAGTTTGTAAGTCAAGGGTCCGCTACACTTAGAAGTGTTCCGCAACAACAGAAAACCTGTGTCCAAACAAATGGCCTGGATAAATCAAAACTGAGAATTATGTTGTCATATTCCCAGAATTGAACAGTTTTCTTAAAAAGTCAAAATATGGTTACCCATTATCTGCAAACTTAATGAAAAATTAACTTCATATCTATTTGTAAAAAAAAAAAAATTCAGGATTTCACAGTCTCATCAGAAGCTAATCAAATGATTAGAAGATAGTCTGAAATTAGCCAAAGGTTTAAAATGTCCTCCAGTTAAATCACTAAAATAATAATGGGGAAAAGATGTTCTTTTGTAACCATCATCAAGTTTCATGTCCCTATTATTCTAATGCCGCTAACATAGTTCAAAAGCTTTTATTTGGGGAAAGCAGGAAACCAAGTGGGATTACAAAATCACTAGAATATACTGCATGGGGAGGAAAAGCTCTCACTTGGAATGAGGAGACAAGTAAACTGAACGACCTTGAAAAGAACTTAAGTTGTCTCTGGGCTTTGGTTTTCCTTGAAAATGAGTATTTGAAATCAATGACTCCTGAGGTCCCTTCCAGCACTTCCTCGATTTATGACAGTTATTTCAATTGCAAAAGGAACTAACTACCTACTTGTCCCTCCCATTCCAGAAAAACAGAACACACAATATCATTTTAAGAGTCAAAGAGTCAGATTCTTGTTTGGGATTTTAAAGTGCTACATGACTACAAAGGTTAAAAGTCTTCTCTTTCAAAAATCGAAAAGGTTGACTCATCAGAGGATAAAACCCATCACCACTGCAAACCAAAGTGGATTTTCAACCTAGTAGAAAATTTGAATTGACAAAGCATGCAAAAATTAGCTCAAATGGCTGCAACCTTCCTCCTGGAGTATCCTAGTAAATGCTTAGCGATTTGAGTGTTTATTGTTTATGCTGCAAGAAGCAATGAGGCTGGAAGCATGACTGTGATATGCCCAGAAACTAATCTTCATCCAACAGGGAAAGTCCTCTTCAAGTAGAAATAACATAGCTAAGAAATTACAGATTCTTAATTCCAGACTGTTTAATTATTTTAACAAGATGAAGGGAGGGTCATGTGGAGATAAATGTCAGTTAAGTGTCAGCAAGTTTCCAATTTGTTACAATCACTGGATTTACATACACTGGTAGGCTAATTTTCTTCATGTACACACACAAAGAGCGACATTTTTCAAATAACTTTTGATGCGAAGTGGAACTTAAGAAAAAAAATCACTTAAACAGAAATCTTCATATAATGGAAATACTTCACCCGCAGCATTCACACATTTGCGGATTCCAAACGCTTATCTAAACAGAAGCAATGCAATTAAATTGCCTTCACTCAAAATGGTGTCAGGAGGCAACTAGCCTATTTACTAGCCACTGAAAGTTATGACAACACTATTTCATGGCCTGTCACTATATTTCTTTTAACCCCAGCACCAAGCCCAGGATTTCTTCAGCACCAAGGACTTATCGCAAGCAAACGTTTCAGTGCACGAACAGTGAGGAATGGAGGTTGCGATGTCACACTGAGAAAGCAGATAATGACTTGGAAATAAACAGGGGAGAATGTGATGAACTGCCACTTATCAGGTTTTTCCAGTGTTCTATAAATAGATATAGAAATCCTATAGAAAAACTCCATGATTATGGAAAACTTCTGGGTTACCACCAGTTGGTTTTCATATGGTTCAGATTTAATTCAATGATATGAAAATATGACTGATAGTTTGTAATTACTAAGTGAAATTTGGCAGAAAACCCACAATGACTTTTTAAAATTTACTTCCTGTATGTCATATGTGCAGTGAAGCTATCCTTGGTACGAAAACCTAATAAGCTAATGGCCTTACTTAAGTTACATTATTTAACCACTCAAAATACAAATGAAGTCAAAACAAATTCAGCCTTTCCCAAAAAACATAAAGTGAACCTTCAGAAAGTACAAAGCATCTGGAGGTTTCCTTGTACACAAATACTTCAGTTATCTATTCGTGATCACATACTGACTCTGGTCATCTCATAAATGAACTGTGGTTTGTCAATGAAAAGCTTGTGACTCCCTTCAACACATGCTTACTGGACACTTCCTTCAAGCATTAGCTCAAATGTATGTAACCAGGGACGGGAAGACATTTCGGCTAATCCCTCTAGTCATACTCATAGTAATACTGACATTTCTACATAGGCTCTCTCTCCAGACGACTTCAACGATGAATCCCAAGATGAGAAAGTATTGATTTCTGAGATTATAAAATTTCAAAGTCCACAGAAAGAGTAAGTTTCCTCAGCATCCCCCACACGCCTGTTTAACACTGTCTCTAACAAGGGTGCTTGCCTCACACAGACAAACCCTAGGCGCATACCAAGCACCACAATAAAACCCCAACACACATGTGCACACACACATAACAAGAGAGCAGTTTGGGCTAAGTCACAGACCCAGGAGGTTACTACTAGGAGGGTGCAGGGCTAGGATTTAAGAGGCACCACTAGAAAAAGCAAGCACAGGAACACTTTAGCAGTTATGTTTTAAAGAGTTGCTGAGAAATTACCCATGGCAGACCAGTTCTGTGCTGCCCTACAGACATAATGACACACAACGTAGCTCTAATCTTTCAGGGACTCTCAGCCCTAGGACAGGAAAAATGCTCAGCCTCTGAACAGACTCCAACTCACGGGAAAGAGCAGTTGAGTAAATAAGCAGGACAGAATGGTTCATTCTAAAAAAAACTTTCAACCAAGTTATTTTTGGATTATGTTCACTTGAGGCCAACCACAGCAATACTGACACAGAACAACCAAAGGATAACTGGACTGAAACCTATAAAGCACCATGTCACCAGTCAATAAAAAGGCTGCCGTCAGATCCTTGCAAAAGACTGAGGACACAGAATAAATCCTTTCCTGTCAACATTCTTGTGACCATTAGAGCAGAATGCGGAACTACACCCACCATGTTCATAGTGGGGCCTCCAGCAGGATACAGGCACCCTAATAAGTTAGGATGAGCAACCCAGTTTGGAACCAGGCAGCTCATCACGGACTCTAAACAACCAGGCTCTATTTACATGACCTTTCTTGTATCACCAGCCCAGGGAAAATGGTTGAGAAACCACTTAGCCTGGCAGTGAGGAATGGCAGGTCTGCTTATCAATGGTCATGTGACAGTGGGGTTCTTCTGAAACAGTAACACAATCTCAGAGTTACATACAAAGTCCAGCTCTAATCAAGGATGCTGAAGAGCTCTATAGTTACATAAGTTGATGCTGATGCTTTTTCCTTCTCTTCACCATGCTGATCATTTCCTATATGGCTGTCTTCCTGTTTCTTAGTTAAAATGTGACAAAGTTCTCTATGTCAAAGTACCTAAAATTACATTTCTCGGGGCCGGAGGGTTGTTAGCTCAGTGGTTCCGGTGCCTGCCTCGCAACCCTCTCAAGCACAAGGTCCTGAGTTCGATCCCGGTAACCACATACAATGCTGGGTGTGGTGACTCATGCCCACCAGCAAACAATACCACATACCACAGTGCTAGGGTGTGGTGGCTCACACCTGTAATCCCAGCACTCAGGAGGCAGAGACAGGAGGATTGTTGAGTTCGAGGCTTGCCTGGGCTGCATAGTGAGCTCAGGCCCAGCCTGAACTACGAAGTGAGACCCTGCTCACAAAAAAAAAAAAAAAAAGGTAAATATTTTGCCCAAAAGTCTACAGTGTATATTTGTACTGAGCAGAACTGAGGTTGTACATTAAATAATATACATACTGAAGTAATCACATATGATCATGAATGAAGTGATATTCTAGCTGTTTCTTAGAAATCAATTTACTGTGTTGTTTATCCATTCCTTAAAAATCAGTGTTTCCTTTCTTAAGAATGACAGCATTGGTGAATTCTGCCCATGTAGTCATTTAGGAGGTTCTCTGCTACACCATGAAGCAGCTGTAGCAACAAAGAGTATTTCCCAGCACCTAATCTTAGCAAGTATATAACTTTATATAACCTATAATGAAATACAAGCCTGCAATCATTGAAACAGACTTCTATTAATTAACAATTTTAAAGAAGTCAGTCTCTAAAACTGTCTCATCTCACTATTCTCCGTTCGACCTGGCTTTTTTTTTTCCCCTTGGAGACTAGGTCTCACTACGTGGTTCAAACTGGCCTTGAACTTCCAGGTGTTCTGCATCAGCCTTTAAGAGCTAGGATTACAGGTACACATCACCACGCCTGGCCAAAATTCCTACTTGAAACTGCCCAATGGTTTTTGCTACAAAAACAAAATTTATGAGCTGAAATGGAGATTCCTCTTACAAAAGAGCACATACTATTGTGCGCTCACCAACACTGCAAATCAAAGGTCACAGGTGCCTAACATATGAGGAAAATCCACTGGTTCAAGATGAATTTATGGCCACACATGTAAATCTAATTGGAGATTAATAAACTCCATATGAAGAACATGCTAACTGCCATTCTTCTCATGCCTGACAACATGAGCCAGGAGTTAAGTTCTGCTTTGTGTTTTCAGTTTCTGGGCTACAAATACCCACCAAGGACACTGAGTGGTTCTGACCCTGGCACCCTCAAGAAGTAAGGCCACTGAAATGAGGTCCCTTAACTTTCTTTTCTATCTTCACTCTTAAGAAAAATTTCTCCATTTCCCAGATTAGCACTGTCAATTTGGTCTCAACTCCACCTCTCTCAAGCATGACCTGAATCACAGTCATATTTATTGTTTCTTTTGCTGTGTTTTGGAGACAGGGCCACACTGTGTAGTTTGGTCTGGCCTTGAACTATGTCAGGGTTCACCTCAAACTCACTGCAGTATTTCTGCCTCAGCTGGGACTACAGATGTATACCTCAACACCTGGTTCAACCCTCGGTTTACAACACCGGCATTAAGTTTTGCCAGGGCAGCTTCTCATCTTAAAGCATTTCTTCTCCATCTCAATCCTAACCATGCATGTCTTTGAGAAGTCTTTGTCACTCAGCAATGCCAAGGGACCAGGAAGGTGGAGTAAAGTATTGGCATGTAAAGGGTACTGGCAAAATGAAGAGTACAACAACCACAAGCCAGCATATTGCATGGTGATGTACTTCATATATACCTGCTCATGCTAAACATGTAGATTTTGACTACTTTTCTTCATTAAAAAAAAATGATTGTATTTGACTTGAAATTATCATAGAAGGGTCCAACTGCATTTGGCCCTGCTTGTGGCCTCCACCCTGAACCTCCATAAGGGGGCTAAAGACTAAACTGCAAGATCCTCTTTCACTCTCTGTAGCATCTTCTATTTAAACTGTTTTCCTTCATGGCTTTGCCTTTACTTGTTTCCCTTATGAAACGTTATGAATTTGAAATCTATGCCATTTTGCTCTTGCAACGGCACCTAGAACCCCAGTAATACTACAGTGCAGCCTCGACGCGCAGCTCCTGCACCAATCACCTATCTGTGATGACTCCCTTGTTTCATTCTGCTAGTTTATCTCCTCTCTCCACCCTGCTGCTCCTGTTCTAGTTCCACCCTATCTTCTGGCTTATTACAGGATCCTTTCTAAGAGGCTTTACTGACCTCTTCTTTTACAATTCATCTCCTGTACTGACTCGTCCACTGTTTATCTATGGTCCTCTACAACTCAAACCCAACCTGAAGGTGTTGCCTCATCTGCTCTTGCTCTGCACAGGACACAGACCACATGCTGGCCCAACTGTACACTCAGCTGCCCTATTAACACCCCACCAAAAGTGGCCCTAACACCAAAGGCTTAAAGCCCAAGACAGCAAATAAAATCAGATAAAGTGGACTTCATCACTATTTTAATAAGTTCTGCTCTTCCAAAAATTTCTTGAGAAAATAGCAAGACAAGGCAACAACTTGGAAAAATATTTGCCAGATACATACCTCATAAGGATTTGGATTCAAAATGTAGAATATATCAGACTAAGGAACTCAACTTAACAATAAAACAAAAGGGCAAAGATAGATGACCAGTTACTTAAGCCTAGAAACACCAGTGGCACAATGCCACATGAAGACATTCAACATTACTAAGTCGTAAGTGAAAGGAAAACATACCACAGCGTGGCACAACTACACACCTACTAAAAGGGCTAGAATTTGAAATGAAAGTAGTAATTATGAAAGGCTAGGCAGGATGCAGAGCAGGCAAAACACAATATTGTTGATGAAAAAGCACTTTGAAAAACAACTTGGTGGTTTGTATAAAGTTAAAATGCATTTAGTACATAATCCAGCAATTTTGATTCAGTTATTTGCCCAAGAGAAATAAAAACATGGCTACATAAAACTTGTATGCAGACAGCTTTACCAGTAATGGTCAAGAGCTAAAACCAGTCTACTTCTAATGACTGATGAATGCATAAATGCAGTATGATTACAGCATAATAAAATACCACCAGCAAGTAAGAATGTAATGATGCACGCAACATCTTAAAAGCATTATGCCAAAACAAAGAGGACAGACAGAACACACGATTCCATTTATGAACTTCTAGAAAAGGTGAAGCTAAAATAATACAAAGGTCAGGGCTGCCAAGTGAGTGATTTAAAGGCAAAGATATTACCTACAAAGGGACAGGACGTGTTTTCTGGGGCTGACTAACATGCGCATTAAGTGATTATACAACTGTAGGTATCTGTCAGACTTTTTCAAATTATACATCTAAGAAGGTATATGTAAATTACACCTCAAAGCTAGGCATAGTGATATACACCTATAATTTCAGCAGTTTTGGAGGCTGAGGCAAGAGAATCAGAGTTCAAGTCCTACCTGGGCAACTTTCAAAACCTGTGTCAAAATAAAAAAAGAACTGCGGCAGGTGTGGTGATACACACCTATAATCTGCACAAAGGCTGAGGTAGGAGGATCCTAACAAGTTTGAGGCCAGCTTGGGTTACACAGGGAGGTCAAGGCCAACCTGGACTGCTTAGCGAGATTCTGTCTGAAAATTTAAAAGTGGGATGGTGTATTAGAGACATAGCTCAATGTAAAGGCCTGAGGTTCAAAAGTTGGTACAGCAGGGCCGGAGGGTTAGCTCAGTGGTTCCGGCGCCTGCCTCGCAAGCGCAAGGTCCTGAGTTCAATCCCCGGAAACCACATACAATGCTGGGCGTGGAGACTCACGCCCACCAGCAATCAACACCGCATACCACAATGCCGGGCATGGTGGCTCACGCCTGTCATCCCAGCACTCGGGAGGCAGAGACCGGAGGATTGCTGAGTTCGCGGCGGCTTGTCTGGGCACCATAGTGAGCTCAGGGCCAGCCTGAACTACAAAGCGAGACCCTGTCTCCAAAAAAGCAAAAAAAAAAAAGTTGGTACAGCAAAACTTAAAAAAAAAAAAAAAAAAAAAAAACCCTAATTCATAAATCTTGGCAGAATATGCTGTAACAAAGACATCCTTAAGAGCCTACTGAAATCCTAATGAATTGCTGGAGGTCCAAAGAAAACATTACCATTGCTCCCAAATCTGGTAATTTTATCCAAAAGTTATACATGAAAGCCCAGGCTCTTAACTCGAAGCAAACACATCTAAAACTTCAAGTAGAGGTACCTTCCAAATAAATTTGAATTTTGTTTGCAATTAACCCAGACATACTAACATAGCAACTGACTAGAGCCAGGGACACCATCTGACCCCAGCAAGACCCACAACTTCCAATGGCTCACAATGGACCACTTAACTTACTTAGCTACTTACAGCACTTTCCTGGCAGCTATAAGAATGTGAATTTTCAAGACCTGTCTAATCTTAACCAGTCTTTCCCTCCTGACTTCCCACTGCTTTGTATTTTTTTAAATCGCATTTATTCACCTCTCTTTGCAATACAGTACATTACAGTTCTTTGTACTTTAAAATTCCAACTGGTCATAATTTCTGATGGCTCCAACTACCTCACACAATGCGTTTAAGAGCTGTTCACAAAATGAACAATGGTCAGAATCACTAATTGAATTATAAATTCAACAAGCAAAATAAAATTGCCTCTAGGGAAAATGTGTTTTAACTGTGAACTTCTCATGTTTATGACTTGAGTTCTCAATCATGTTCAATGTACAATTATGAAGTCTTAAAAGTAGTAGCTGTTAAAACCAATTTTTAAAATGCCTGTAGCAATGAAAAAAATTCTAAGAAACTTGCCAAATACATAACTCATAAGTTTGATATTTTTCAGAGGTGGCCAGAAAGCTCTGCTTTTGCTAGTCCTCGAAATAAACAATCACCTAGAAGCAAGTAATGATGAGTCCAAGGTAGAGAATTTATAAGGGGCAAACTATGGAAGTTCTCAAATTCTAGCCATTGCTGAGATATGCACAGAATTTTAAAAGTCACCAAGACTGAGAATGTGTTTTCTTAAACCATCAACCAGAAAGATTAAAACATGCATGCCAGTTAGGTGCCTTAAATTCATAGTAAAATTAGTAGAAACCCAAAGCATGCTGTGGCTGCTTGGAAGGTTAATATAATCTTACATCACATTATCACAAACGGGCAGACCTGGTCCTGGGGGAAATACAAGTTCAACACCAGTCCTCTGACTTACACCACAACATCAACTGCAATCCAGAAAACACTCAACAGCAATAACCCACAATGTTCAAGATACCCAGAACTACACTTGAAAAGGGATGCAGGGAAAGGGAGACAGACTACTTAGCTAAGAATAAGGAAAGATAAAAGTTAACTCTAAATACCTAAGTGGCCAACAGCCTTTTAATCTAGGCTCAAAAAGAAAAAAATATGACCAAGGTATTTCAGCAAAACATTTTTAGTTCAGCATTTCAAGAACTATGAAGCCAACTTCCAGGGCAATGAATTGTTTTTCTTTAAGAATCTTGAGAGGAAAGTGGCTACTAAAATTATTCCCAAACAAGTGTGAGTACTTTACAAAGCTAAAATTCTAAAACTGAGTCTTTGCTACATAAAGTTATGTGTAATGTTTTTGTTTGCATACAGTCTGGTTAAATAGGTACAAGCAGTGATGGAGGACCTTTCAGAGTTTCCAGTGATAACAGCTCCCTGCAGCAGGCATGCCATCGGTTTGCCACCAATTGTAGAAGGTGTGCTTTATCTAGTATTTCTCCCAAGTTGTGTCAATTAAAATCTACAGGGTCAACGTTTCTACTGATTTTTTTTTCCTTACACCATACTCACAAGACACCTGGGCATGTAGCTATGTTGGAAGAGCACCTGCCTACTGCGTAGCACACGTGAGACCCTGGGTCTGAGCCCTCTACAGCCCTACCCGCAGAGCTCAGGTCTTCTAAGCTGAGAACTAAGCATGGAGACCCCTTCACATAATCTTCAAAAAGATTTTCCAATTATTAGTGTTTGGGGTTATTTTATAACAAATTTCTTCCTCTTCACAATGAAATTACTTGTTATGCATAACCTGTACAAACAGGGAAAATCTGAACATCTCTAGTGTTCACCTGCCAAACCAGTAAGATAAAGAGACTGGAGATGACAAGTTATTAACAGCTGCAACTTTGCCACTGGGGTGTAAAAATGCCTAAGTTTGGTCAGATATGCGTAGCTAAACAAGGACATGGACAGACACTGCAACAGGGAATACAAGCTCAGCTGGTTTCACTGTTTCCATTAACTGTTCCCAATGAAATCTCACCACTTGCAAAATAGAAGAGAATTCCTAATTCCTGGAAACTCATGAGCATTTAAATGTATTGTCAAATATCATCCCAACTTGTAAATTATTTCATGGGATCAAAATCAAGCACCTATAGGAGTACACTAACACTTTCAAGCCTCTAGGTTTAATTTAGTAACAATAGTATCCTATAGCTTGAAACAGTTACTTTGTTCCCAACTAATCCCCATGTTACATGATAAAAATTGTTCCAGGTGTATTTACATCCCAAGACACACAGAACAAATTTCCTGTAACACTTAAAAAAAAACTTGAAAAGGGAGAAGGAGGAGTCCAGACATTAATGAGTACAGTATTTAGTCTTCAAGTGAAAACAATTGATTTATTATAGAATCTATGATGGGCCACACCAAACATTTCATTTTTAGTTCCAAAGGGTTAACTTGTCTACTCTCAGCTAAAGAAAACTGAAGGCTGAATTCTCATTTTAACAAACTACAGTTTGCTTTGTATATTGCATAGAATTTCTAACAATAAGAATTTAGTAAAATTGAGATCTACAATACAATATCATGTTTTATACAAATAAACATGTTTCAGAGGCCAGAGTACTTAAAATGTTTATCTCAGGATAATAAACACCTGACCAAAATGTGGGAGCAACAAATTAGCCTCATGAAAAGAACTGTATGAAAGAAAATGAGAAACTATTCTTTCATTATTCCGTCCTCTGGGATCCAATTTCAGAAGATATTATATACTTTATCCTATTAGATCACATACTGATTAAGCTAACAAAGTAGTACACTACACTCTTAAAAATATTGCTTTAATGACTATCTAAAGAGTACTCTTGTAGAAAGATGCTAAATATATAATGGTATAATTATAATTAAAAAAAGAAAAAGTCCCACACTTGGGGAAGAAAAGCAACTACACTTGCAGAGACTAGAATAAAGATACCAAAGGGCTTTGGCCAAAATTAGTATAAATAGACTTTATTGAAGTCAGTGCCTCTGTACTGAGACAGAAGATTGTGTCTACATAAGCACAAGTTGTAACATTTCACAACTTCTAAAAGGAATGTCAACAATTACAACGATCATGCATACCATGGTCGATAATCACATTTTAGAAGCATTTTCAACCATTTCTAAAGAAATGCTTATAACATTGTTATATATAGAACTACTTTCAATAAACTGCAAAACATTGATCGACTTTCCCAGTATAAGCTACAGTGTCAACACAAAAGGGAGGCATAAATGTTTAATTTACGAAATCAGAATGGAATATTTACTGTAAAGAAAAATTAAAAAGCTTTCAAATAAAGGCCATTATTGAACCAACATGAAGAGCACAACTTGAACTTTTGAGTTCATTCATCTTTTAAAGCTGTCCTCTGAATAACTTCAGTTCTAAGCATTGAATTCAGTACTGTGAATATTCCTTGGATTGAAGTTTGGCAATAATGCGGTCCAACTGTCTCTTTGCTTCACACTGTGGGAAATTGCTCATGTCATAATATTGAGGGGCAATTTTCACCAACCTGTCCAAAAAGGGGGGGATTACCAAGTTAACATTTAACTTACGTATTGTTAATATTCTAGGCATTAATCATTAACATACTTACAAAGACAAATCTACAAATCCACATTTGATAAAAACACTAATGCTTGTTTTTACAAATCCCACCATCAGGATTGTGTTAGTTTAGTACAATATAAATTTTCTGTTCAATTTACCAAACTTCATAAAGAACTTTCCAATTATTCTTTAGAGAATACTTTCTGTATATTAATCCAGACTATCGTAAGGTCATATCAGGTCTCTGTTTCCTTCTCTCTCATACATTGGTCTATCTGACCTGCCCTTTCAAGGACCTATAATAATAAAGGTTCTGTAAGAAACAAGTTGTGATCCCATTTTAAGCAACTATAAATATAATTCTATAACTTGAAAGAAAACAAAACCAAAAGCTTTGCTCAAGTTAGATATATGATTTTTTTTTCCTCAACAAATCACTGAAGATAAAATGGTAGTGTTCTACAAAATTTAAGTGTCCAAAGTGATAAATTGCTATCAGGAAAAAAACCTGTAAAACATTAAATAAGTGATCCCCACCTAGAAAAAATACTTTCAGTCCTAAGCACTCTTGGCTGACACTTTCTTTCATTACGTTATAGAGTGGGTTCTAGAAATATATAAAAATGACATATAACACCAAGGGGTGGGAGTTACGGTGCTTTAGACTATTTCTTAAAAATGAGTACATTGGGCAGGAGATTTAGCTCAGTGGTTCCGGCGCCTGCCTCGCAAGTGCAAGGTCCTGAGTTCGATCCCGGTAACCACATAGAATGCTGCGCATGGTGACTCACGCCCACCAGCAATCAGTACCACACACCACAGTGCCGGGTGTGGTGGCTCACGCCTGTAATCCCAGCACTCTGGGAGGCAGAGACAGGAGGATTGCTGAGTTCGCGGCGGCTTGCCTGGGCTACATAGTGTGAGCACAGGGCCAGCCTGAACTACAAAGAGAGACCCTGTCTCAAAAAAAAGAGTACATTAAGGTACAAAAAGTAATTTTTAGTGCTTACATACCAACAAGTAATAGTTAATTGTAATAAGACATATTTTTTGGAATCAGAGAATTGTATGAACTTCATTTAAGCACAGCAGCAAGAGGGTGGCGACTCCCAAGAAACTCTTGATGCTATGCAAATCCAACACCTCCTCTACCTTTCTCCCAAAGACCGAAAGATAACCATATCGCCAGGCTAACTCCCCATGCCTGCAGATACCAACATATATTCATGTCTCTGAAGAAAATGAAGCTCCTCAAAGAGTTTCCTCTTTGAGGAAGGGTCATGACTTGCAAAAGAGTCAAAATGTATTCTGAGCAAAACACTAATAAGAACTATTAAAAGAAAAAAGTGTGCTTACCATTCTGGCTTGATATCTGTACATGTCCGGATGTAATTCTTGGTTGTTAAAACAAATTCATTATAAAGCACCCATTCAGGCTTGTGGTCAAGAACAGTAGAGGGGTGCAACTGAACGACCTGGTTGTCTTTCACAGTTAAGTAATGTCCTGTTCGTTCTAAGTGTGCCACCTGAAAACACAGTAAATACAATGTATCTGATGTGCTAGTTACAGAACTAAAGCTGTAGACCCCGTTTCATTCTTTATTTTGTCTTACTCTTATTTATCATTGCTTATTTATCACTTATCATATCCTGCATTTTTAAGACCTTTAAGCCAATAACAGTTTATACACTTTTAAAAAAGATTAAGAATGGTTTAACTTTAAATTACTACAGATGGAAAAAAAAATCACAAGAAAAAAATTTTGTGATGCATGAAAAAATCACATAAAATTCAAACCTCAATGTTTCTCAGTTCTATCAGAACATGAAAGCATTTGTTTATGGCAGCTGTCAGACTACCTGAGCAGGTAGAATTGAAAAATTGTGAAAGGGAGTTAATCAACTCATACAGCCCAGTATTTACTATTTTGTTCTTCTTGTTCCAGACTAGAATAGGCTCGTTATTACTACAGGCCCACTATAGAGGAACAGAGGGATAAATACTCGATTCAGGTCTAAAGTAAAAATTTAAGACAGCAAAGACAAGAAGGAAGGTAGCCTACCAAAAAAGAGAACAAGACAAAGAACAGTGAAAAAGCAGTTACATGTAATTCTTTTCTGTGTTTGATAATCCAATAAATACCTTGACTGGTAACACTCTATTTAATCAGTAAACAGAATCAGAAGAAAACTGTGTCCTTTCTAATTATAGAACTGTGCATAAAGAACGTGTGTGAATAATGTGAAATAAACTCAAGTTCATTCAATGAATGCTAAGAATCTACTAGGTACCAGTACTATACTCCATGCTGATTAGAATAAATTGTCAGTCTTTTTAAATTTTTATTTTTTGAGACAGTCTCACTTTGTAGTTCAGGCTGATCATGAACTCACTGTGTAGCCCAGGCTGGCCTCAAATTCACAGCAATCCTCCTGCCTCTGCCTCTTGAGTGCTGCGATTACAGGCAAGAGCCACCACACCCCACATTGTGATTTGTGGTACCAAGCCCAGGGCCTTGCACTTGCCAGGCAGACACCAGAACTACTGAGCTAAATCCCTGGCCATACTGGTCTTTTTAAAATATTAAGCAAATTTAAGGATATGGTCAAATTAAACACTAAATATTTTTAAAGCCTAGGGAAAAATATCACACTTAACTATATTATTCACCTAACTTATTAATAAAGCAGATCAGATAGTACACAAAATATTGTTCCCAGTATTTTGATGAAAACAGACATTTCACAGTCTGTTCTGATTTCTCACTCTGGAACTAAATTGTGGTTAGGTTCTCTCTATATTTTAAGTGCAATACAAAAGGGCCTTGAGATTTGCCACATTTTACTTAATAAACAGCCATACTCAAGGACATAAAGAGAAGGAATGAACAAGTAGAAGACAGAGACAGTTACCAATCAATCCTAAGCAGTAGACTATACTTTTAAAAATTTACTACTGAAAGATTTTCTTGGATACTTAAAATGTAATTTTCTGCTTTATAGTCTTTAAAATAAACGCTAACGGTACTTCCCTAATACTTTTTATTCCAGTTCCCAAAACCTCCAAAATAGCACATTTAAACTAAATTATTTTCAATTTTTATTGCTTATCTCAAAAAAACACTTTTGGATTTTGCATTGCCCAAGAATCTTAGTTATAAATGCCACACATCACTACTTAGAATTAGAAATGAAATCTATTATGTGAATATTTAAATTGGGGTACTCAGCCTCAAAATAAAAGTGAGCTAGCCGGGCCTGGTGGCTCACACCTGTAATCCCAGCACTCGAGAGGCAGAGACAGGAGGATTGCTGAGTTCCAGGCTTGCCTGGGCTACATAGGGAGCTCAGAGCCAGCCTGAACTACAAAGTGAGACCCTGTCTCAAAAAAAAAAAAAAAAAAAAAAAAGTGAGCTACTTTTCCAGATCTACCTACACTACTGCTTCCTTTTAGAATAATGTTAAGACAGTACATCCAATTAAGATCAGGATTGGGAGAAACCTTAATAAATTTATCAAAAATCAAGGGTTGAAATTTCTATTCCAGACAATGCCCAAAGTATTCAATAAAGGCCCTAGAAATAAAAACTTAATTCTGAGTATATTAATTCACTCAAAGAAACTAGATTTTACAACATTAAGATCATATTTTATACATGTTCTTAAATCCTCTTAGATGTTTAAGTGGATTCAAATAACTTTAATAGAAATATCATGTGTAAAAGAAAATGCCATCATGTGAACAATTACATATTTCTGTATTATCCACATACCTGCATAAAATACCCAGTAACCAAAGCTTTTCTTATATTGATATAATAGTCCCTGCTTGTAAAGTCAGTACTTCGACGAGGCAAATTAAATCTGTCCATAATTCTCGATAGCTGCTGGCGTACATTGTCTGCAGACATCAGGGACCTGTAGTTAATGAAGTTGTCATAACACCACTGAACCGATTCATGATCTGAAAAGTTGGAGGGAAGAAAAAAGGACCATGAATCATCCACACAACAATATCTTCTCAATAAAAGAGAAAATTTTTAGAGTAAAGCTAAATAATTAAGAAAAGAGATTTACCCACATCATTTTCTTTAAATGAACTACCATATTATCATCTTTTCCAAAAATCTGTCCAAAATTAGAAACAAAACTTACTGATTTTGGGTACCGGGTGCCAGAACAGTGACTTCTGAATTCACTGTTCTTAGCAAAATGCATTACTTGGTAACATCTACTTGGTAGTTTCTAACAGAGTAACAGACATGGGTGGGTTAGGGAATTTGGTAAAAAGACATGTCTTGCTCATACTCGATAAAAGACACAGCCTTAGGTAAAGATAAGCAAGTACAACGTTAAGACAAAGCTGCAAATAACTTATTCACTTCACTGTCCTTTAACGACGCTCAAGTTGTAACTTAAACAGGCTGAAATGTGATTGTGACACAAGTCAACAATTTATAAGCTACATATGAACTAAAACCTGAACTTTACAAAGATATCTAGAACCCCTATCCATGTTTAATAAACAAGGCCCATGTCTAAGCACATCCAGTAACTTCAGTACATACATAATCAAAAGTATTGATGGATCCCTGCTATCATCTAACCTAGTGTTACTCATTTCAACAGCTCACATTATATTATGATGACGAAAATTTGACAGAGATATCTTTATTCCAGAGATAGGTATATCTTTATATCCTCAATGACAGGGCAGGATGAAAAACTACACCACTTAAATCACAGATGGTTTAATAAATTTAGAGGTTTACTGTGAAATTGGAAGGGGAGAGTGTTAAAACTGTAACTGTTCAGGGCAGGGGTTTAGCTCAGTGTTTCTGGTGTCTGCCTGGCAAGTGCAAGGTCCCAAGTTCGATCCCCAGCACCACATATCAAAACACCGGGTATGATGGCTCACGCCTGTAACCCCAGGACTCGGAAGGCAGAGGCAGGAAGATTGCTGGGAGTTCGAGGCTAGCCTGGGCTACATAGTTTAAAAACAAAAAAAATAATTGTAACTGTTTGGATGTCTCCAATTACTTTGACATACACTTACCTGAGATACATACTTTTTTCTCCTGGGTCCTAAGAATCTAATGTACACCTTTGTGTTAACAGACTTTCAGAGAAATAATAAATTGGTACACATTTAAAAATGCATTCCCATTTCAGAAAGGAGTGGGGATATAAAGTAAATTTCCATTAGAAGTATGATTAATACTTTTACATAAGTGTTACACTGTAAGCACTGTACATGTATGTTTGCAACTCAGGTGCAAAATGAAAACAATCAAGTCTGTGAACTGAGGCACCACTGTATATCTAACGTAATGATTTATCTACAGATTCTGGTTTGGAATGTAGTATCTTAAGTTTTAGAATTCAAACACTAAGGATTAACTTTAAAGAAGACTAAAGAGAATAGATGTTACTATTACAATTTGATACACTTGGTGATAGCTGGTCTTACAAAAGAGTAAGCCATTTGTAAGATAGCTGTTTCATATTTTAGCACAAAATGCTTCAAAAGGCAAAATATGTAGGAAAAAAACCATGATTTGTAGTTTCAACATCTTACACGTATTGAATTCTTTTAACTTACTTTCTTTCCACACTTAAAATAGAAATAGCTTTACAGTATTAGCAATCCTAAATTTCATCTTCAAAATACAACTATGAAATCCAAATAGAATTCTGTTCTTTATTGAAAGCTTAAGTTTTTTTTTTTTTTTTTGGTGGTACTGGGGATCAAACTGGCCCTTGTGCTTCCAAGGTAGTACAGTACCATTTGAGATAAATATTTTGTTTGTTTGTTTGTTTTTGAGACAGGGTCTCGCTTTGTAGTTCAGGCTGGCTCTGAGTTCACTGTGTAGCCCAGGCAAGCCTCGAACTCAGCAATCCTCCTGCCTCTGCCTCCCGAGTGCTGGGATTACAGGCATGAGCCACCATGCCCAGCTGAGATAAATATTTTAATTTTAAAAAAGAAATCTTTAAGATGTCTTGAATATGAAAGGGGTAAAAGGGTCATGTTGTTTAAAATCTTTAATAATCACTTAAAGCATTGTCATAGAAAAATCAAAGGAGATTTCTGAAAAATCAAAATGGAAGACAAACCTGTTCCTTCTCAAGGCCTTGCCTTTGAGAGCAAGTTTCTACAGTCTCACAGCAGATGTCTCTTGGTCACCCAGAATGATGCTGGGCTATAACAGGAACTTATGTGGGAGTCTTTAGTATTATGTATTACCACTATTTGGACACATGAGATAAATGTTGAGACGTAAAATCATGTACTGGCTTTCAGCAAAAAAGAAAAAGTTAAACAAAAAAGAATAAGAAGTGCAGTATTTATATATCAACTTTAAAAATAGGAAAAAACTTCTCCTTAGCAGATACCCTAGAACAACTTATAATCTCATTTTTTTTTTTTTTTTGAAACAGGTTCTCACTTTGTAGTTCAGTCTGGCCCTGAGCTCACTGTGCAGCCCAGGCAAGCCTTGAACTCAGCAATTCTCCTGTCTCTGCCTCCCAAGTGCTGGAATTATAGGCGTGAGCCACCACACCCAGAATACAATCTCACATTTTTAGTGTTAGGTGTTGATATAGGTCTGGCTATCAGTCTTTGATTATGTATCATCCATTCAAGCAAGCGTTTTTTTCAGATGCTGATGAATTTATTTTTGTTATCTTTTTTATCCTAGTAAGTTTCCTTACTACTTAATTTTTATACACAGTATATTCCAAATAAGCAACTAGAAATAAATTATTACTGTATTATCCACCTGCATTTACAAATAACTTACAAACCTTTCTCAGACAGCTAAATATGGGATAGCATGACTTAAAAGAGTGCATTATGTGTCTATACCAAACACCTATTAAACCATCTTTGTGCTGCTGGGCATATGGGTAGTTATCAACTCTTTTAACTGATAAATAATTCTGAGAAGAAAATCTTCCAACACATCTGTGTCCACAGAAGACTGAAAAACAATTTCCTAGAGTATCTCTGTGTAAAAGGGTGTGAAGTTTTAAAGGATACTGATTAACAAAATGTGCTTTCCATATGAACCACAGTAAGTCATATTCCTATCTCCTGTGTATCACTGTTCCTCTATACCTACTCGCTCACAACTAACGTATATTTGTTTCTTTAACCCCTATCAGTTTTATAGTTGAGAAAATAGTATCTCTTTCAATAACAGAATTTCTTATACTAACTGTAGAGCTGAACTTTCCCCATCACATTTACAAATCAATCATAGTCTGAGAATTATTCAAAACTGCTACTAATTTTATTACTTTATAAGAAAAACTATTTTACTGGTGAGAATCTCAGGAGTAATGACTATAAACAATAAAGTATTCATAAGAAGTGTAAAATGTATGGAAATAAGGGAAATATAACACAATTCATATTTCTGTGGCAAATTCATACAAGTCTTTCATTTTTAATCACCCCATGTTTTTCAAGTTTTATAACAGGTTCTTTTCCCCTTGATTATAAACATAAACAATTTTGAAAAAGATTGGCAATTTCTATTTTAAATGCTAGTCAGGAGTTTTTTCTCAAGTACCTCTGGGTTTCTAATGTAAAGTTGTCACACATAATAAATGAACATGAGACGAAGAAACATCTTCTATGCTGCAAGTGACAGTTAGACAAAAGAGTGCCTTCAATCTAATTTACACTTACTTTGTTTAAAAGCGTGGTAGACATTCAGCAGTGTCAGATGATCTCCATCTATGTGGGCAAATCTCATCTTGGCCTCATCTGCAGCTTTCTTGGCCTCCGTGGGGCGAACAAAACACTGTGGGACTAAACAAGGTTGGTATGGGCCCAACACAAACGCCCATATCGATGAGTCACGCATTCACAGACAGAGGAACAAGGCCTAGCTAGGTCAGTTCACAGAGCATAGGGCAGGGCAGGATGGCCTCCAACTGCATCTTGGACTGTTTACTACCTTGATTTGGTACATCAACACCTAACCACATCTGTAAGACAAGAGGGTTTCAAAGCTACAGAGTACCTGATTACTTTAACTAGACCTAAAAGTAGGCATCAAAACAGCTATTCTAAAGGCCATCAAATACTAGAAAGCTGAACTTATTTCAAAAACCAGTGCTGATAGCTCTACCGATAGCCAGAATTATGGCACTGATAGCCTTCTAATTCACTGTAATTTTTCAAACCTCCATCAATTCAACCCAATGAATGACCATGAAGTTAAGGAAGCTACACTTGCCCACTGCAGGACTAAAACAACTTTGCAATCAATCCATTGCCACATTCCTACCAGGATTTCTTCCTTAATTCTGTGGCTATTACCAACTGGAAGGTATCACTATTAGCACCGGTGAGCAGAAGCATATGTAAGCATTAAAGGGACCAAGAAATCTTGGGTTTGATGATAGCAGTAGTGGTGGAAGGTTAAACCGCCTTAAAATTAAGAATACTGTATTCCAAAAAGGCTGGAATCTTTCAGCCTAGTGTTTCAACATTTTAATAAGAGTAATAAATTAAGCCCCAAATTTAAAAACAAAACCAAAAAAAACTTACTTAAATCAAATGCTCGATATAAAAGGAAAATTCAGTATTTAAAAAGTTGACAATTGGTCCGAAGCAGTCATTATTTCAAAGATTGCCAAAATATGCAACTACAGTATTTTTAGAGGCTCGATTTACACAAAAATTTTAAGTTACAAAGTGTGCACTACATTTTTTGAAATACAACTTTCCTTAATTTAGCAATTCCATAGTCATAAAAAAAAACAGTATGAAATTATTCAACAAGGTTGGGACTTTTTCAACACATTTTTAAGCTCTTAAAAACTTATTAATAAAAAAATCAGTTCAGATAAAAAATATGGGAATAATCCATAACAAGATCAAATACAGTATGTTACTCTTTCCGTACAGTTTCCCCTTTAAAGAAGCCGAAGTAGCCAATAAAGACAACAAAACATGATCACAATAAATATTAAGTCTTGCTTAATATAACTGAAGCAAGGTAATTCATAAAGTACAGAAACTTCTCCCAGCTGAAATGTTAAATGTGAGCCAGCCACCAGTTATGTGGAATAAATGCCCTGAAAATATTTAAGTGCCACAAGGCTTTATGAACTCAATAAACCGTTTTTATTCTACAATTTAAGTCCTTATCTAACACTTTTCCACAAATGGCCTGTTTAAAACTATTACAGATAAATGGTTATTCTCTTGATAATCTAAAGCTAGACAAGATAAACCCTATGCTTTGGTTAACTACAAGTAAGACTGATAACGTAGTTGGAAAAATTCAACCTTACATGGTGACAAACTTTAAAACACTAATGTTCTAAACTCAAACTAATATTCTGTCTTATACAAGAGCTAGAGCATAAAACCTGAGCATGTAAAGGTTAATCTTACCCTACAACTTCCCTAAAAACTAAAATCTTACAGCTACCACTGAGAGAATCTAACAAAATAAGGCAGACAACAACCTACCACCACCTCCGCAAATGAGACTACAATTTAATTGATTCAATTCTGCCCTGCCCATCTGCTCTGAGTCTGATCAGTAATAACTCTTCAAGAAAACATATTAGCTATTTTCTTAAATAAAAATTCACAGCATTAGAATATACCATATCTAAGCTATGCCATAATTTTCAATTTATTCTTTAATCGCATAGGAGATTTTAAACTGTTTGTGGCATTAAGTAATCAAGGCAATATACCACTCTGCAATTAGAAATCAGTATTCTCCCATACTGAAAAACTAGAACAAAATACATTGTCAGTAAAAATTTGTTCTCTTTTTGCTTTTGAGAATCATTATTTATGAAGTTTCTTCTTGTTTGTGGAAAATCTAATTTCCAAGTTACTGTTCATTATAGATTACATTTAATTGCTATTAAAAAAATAGCACTTTTTTCTCCACTTTGTATTCCAATTTTCAAAAATCATCAAGTTTTTCTACTACTAGGTATATTTGTTACTACCTTCTTGTCTGACAAGTGTAAAGAACATCAGTATTAGATAGTAAATCTAAAATTATACATTACGATTTCTATTTACTTGATACTAAATTTAAGCTTTGTGTTTGACTGTCACTGGAATGAACATTTAGACTTACAGAAAAGGCTGAATCTAACTGTATCAAGGCTCACTGAATTATCCCAAGTAGTAGAATAAAGTTCTTGTGCTTTTAGCAATAAACCTAGAAGATAGCCCGGATGGACTTATCAAAACACTGTTGCATCTGGACTGAAAGTTAACATTCATATTTATTTGTATTCAAAGATAGCCTATGTTTTGTAAATAAAGACTTACTTTACTTTGTGCTAAATACTAGGTCATTAGGCCAATGTTTACAAAATATTTAGGAAACAAAATGATTTCCTTAAAACCATCTATTTTAAATTCACTATTATACTAAATATTAAAAAACAAAAGTGAAGTCCACCCAAACTCTGAAGTGCTGGGCTCTGTTTAGTTCCTTTCCCTCTATTACCTGACAACATAGCAGTAATAGATAGGACCTCATTAGAACAGTTGTAGTCACAACTTGCAATAACCATTTTAGCCAGCTGGGGATCCAGAGGAAATTCTGCCATCATGGATCCCAGTTCAGTCAGATCTCCATCATCATTTAAAGCAGCCAGATAATTTAAAAGTTCCAGGGCTCGCATCAGAGTTTCAGGAGCTAGGAGGAAAAAAAGCAATTTATTAGACAAGCTGCATTTAGCAAGCAAAAATGTGACAAATCTCACTTTTCATTCTATAGTGGACCTAACACAAAAGTGAAATTGTCATCAAATTCAATTATACAGATACAGTAAAAAATGCTTCACACAAAACTGCAAAACCTGTAAATTGTCTTCATCATAAAACATGTGAATGTTAATTCTTCTGTGTTTATCAAACTATTTCTCCTTATGAATAATAAGAAAACCTAATTCTCATACTTTCATTCCCAGCTGGTAACCCAATTAACCTAACTTCCTGGAGTAACTTTGTGAAGGGGTGAGGGCAATAATTACTCAAGATACCTTGCACCATTTTTAAATTTTTCTTTTTTTTTTTTGAGACAGGGTCTCACTTTGTGGTTCAGGCTGGCCCTGAGCTCACTATGTGACCCAGGAAAGCCTCAAATGCAACAGTCCTCCTGCCTCTGTCTCCCGAATGCTGGGATTACAGGTGTGAGCCACCACACCTGGCATTGTGGTGTGTAGTACCGACTGCTGGTGGGTGTGAGACACCATGTCCGGTACTATTGTATGTGGTTACCTGGGATGGAACCAGGGACCTTGCACTTGCAAGGCAGGCACCAGAACCACTGAACTAAATCTTTGGCTTGCCAATTTTAATTTTAATACTACTATGTAAGACAAGATGCAGAGTTCTTTTTTAAATTGTCATTTTTGAGGAGTATACATTCTTATACTATTGTTAAACTGAACCTATAACTGTAAGATTTTTTAAAAAGGGATGATGCATACTGGAAGAAAAAGTTAAATGTACTTAACATATACATGGAATAGGATACAGAGTTTACAGTTTAGTTAATAGGCCTGATAAAATGTACTTTAATTCAGTCATACCTGGTGGGTCCATAAAATCAAAATGCACCAAATCATCAATACCAAGTTTCTTCAACTGTAACACAACCGATCCTAAATTAGAACGCAAAATCTCAGGATAGGTGTTATCCTAGCAAAACAAACAAAAAACAATTGTTACTTTAAACATGTCTTAATTCTCCCTACATAGTCTCTGTACCTGTGTTCCTGCCTTCTTAGCTATTTGCTTTTGGCACTACTTCTACATCACTGCCTCAGAGGAGAGAAATATTTATAAACTGTACCACACAGAAATCAAGACACTTTCCTCAAGCCGTCTTTGTGGAATTCAGATGTTCTGGTGGTGTGCACTTCAACTCAAATGGGAGAGGGAAAAGGGAGCTGTACTGGTAGATTATACCACAAATTTTGCTCAGAAAAATACTGAGGAGCTCATGACTCTAACAGACAAGATAAAGAATCAGCAACTTTCTCATAGTGACATATACAATGTAACCTTACCTGCATTTCTGTTTTATAAGCTTTCTCTGTATAAAGTCTGAAGCATTTTCCAGGTCTAGTACGTCCAGCTCGACCAGCCCGTTGTTGAGCTGAAGCTTTACTAATGGCTGTTACCAATAGGGATTCGACTCTGATTCGAGGATTGTATACCTATTGGGATGAAAGTAAGATATAAATCTTCAGCTAAACATCAAACTGGTTGCAATACAATTTGTCAACTAATGACAAAGTAGTACTGATGATCACTATAAATCAGGTACTACATAGAAATTTTATTATCACTTGGTTTCAGGCATCTGACTCCTTTAGTTTCAAGACTTAAGATAACCTAAAAAGGCTATTCCTAATACACAGATGGCTTACATAATCTTACTCCTCTCAATTTAAAATAACTTCCCTTTTATCATGCTGGATAATAAAAGATTTTGCCTGAAAAGAAACCTGAAATTTGAGCATCTGATAATTAAGAATGAACATCAAGAAAAATATATTCACCTTAGTCCACAAGAAGTGAGCCACATGCTCTCAGTTTTTTGGTTTTTTTTTTTTGTTTTTGAGACAGGGTCTTGCTTTGTAGTTCAGGCTGGTCCTGAGCTCACTATGGTGGCCAGGCAAGCCGCCGCGAACTCAGCAATCCTCCTGTCTCTGCCTCCTGAGTGCTGGGATTACAGGCATGAGCCACCACGTCCGGCATTGTGGTATGCGGTGTTGATTGTTGGTGGGCGTGTCTCCACACCCAGCATTATATATGGTAACAGGGGATCGAACTCAGGACCTTGCACTTGCGAGGCAGGCGCCGGAACCACTGAGCTAACCCTCCGGCCCCACATGCTCTCAGTTTAACAGTGTTTTCTATCGACAATATAATACACCTAAATATATGTAATCAATTTATCTAAAAGATATTTGAAAACTAAAACAAAGTAACTAAAAAGTAGCATACCCAGTACATAAGTAGAAACTCTAATTCTGGCTAAGTGACTGATCTGTAGAGGCTATAATCTCATACTTGTCTACATTAGCTACATTCTCATTCAATCAACATACAAGGCAAAATACCCACATAATACCCACCACTAGTACAGTGAAAGATACCAAAGGAACCTAAACTGAAAAAAGGCCTACGATTAAAGGGTCTCAAAGCAATCTGAAGATGAAGCAAAATACGTAAATAATTGTTACAAAGTAATTTTAGCTATTAAGTGAGTGGATAGTAAAAAGACTAATACTAGTTTAAAAGTAGCCAACTAAAACACAAAAATATATATATACCTTTTGTTTTGCAAATCCTGGATCTATCACAAACACTACACCATCTATTGTCAAGGATGTCTCTGCAATGTTAGTTGACACAACCACCTGTTAGGAAATACAGCATAGAAAATTATATTAGAAATCAAGTAAAATTATCATGATATTCACGGTAGTTAATGACTAACACAGACTGTCAAATGAACTAAAGGACTTATGGACAATGCTTGTAGAAACACATTAAAATTTAAATGTTGCTCACAAAAGCAATTTCTTATTGCAAGAAAGCTGTATTAACTTTAGGTTACCATTCAACCACATTGCATCCTGATTATTCAAAGAAACAGCATCAAAATGTTATTTGATAAGCACACCTCAAACAACTCCTTGATATCCAAACTTCACACAACATGTACTTCTTTGAACACTATCATCAATATTTACGAAAGAAAATTTCAGGTTTATATATTTTAAGAAGTTTAAACAAAATGGTACAATGGAAAAACTCAAGGTGCAATCCAGTAAAATCAGAATAAAATGCAGACATTCTGGAAAGTGTACAGTCTCAAAGGGATAACATGTAATGCGTCACTGCATACAAAGTAAATGCTATGACCCATCAATTTATGATAGAATGGTGTTAAGGTACCTACATACTATTACAAAATGATGGCTTATTTTTACACATGCACGCTTCACTGTATTTTAGATATATTTTGGGAATTTGGTTATTAGATACTTGCCAATTGTACATACTCCCTACAATTTTCTTCCTCTAAATCAATGGGAAATGGGTACTGTTAGTATTTTTACTCAGAACATCTGATTTTCAAGAACACATTACTGATACTCAGTTGGCAATACATGTATATGCAAGCAGTTGATACAGAAGATCAATCAGGTAAGAGTCTGCTCTTGCAGCTTTTACAGTTTGTAAAGGAAACATTAGACATGCATCAAAGATGTGCCGTGAGAGGTGAAAGGGGTTTATTTCCACAGTAAAGATAAAGAAAGCTTTCCTAAGAAAATGGCCTTTATGGCAGTGGCTGAAGGGTAAGGTGAGATCTCACAAGACTGAAGGCACAGCCCTAGCCACAAAAGGTCAGCTAAGACAAGGCTATGTTCACAAGAACACTTATGGGCATGCACAAAAAATACAAGTCTTCTATTTGTTCTTGCACTTTCATATTTGAAAAAGCACTTTATTTTATAAACTGGCTTTAAAAATCCACAGGCTTGGGCCAGAGGGTTAGCTCAGTGGTTCCGGTGCCTGCCTTGCAAGCGCAAGGACCTGAGTTCAATCCCCGGTAACCACATATAATGCTGGGCGTGGAGACACGTCCACCAACAATCAACACCACATATCACAATGCCGGACGTGGTGGCTCACGCCTGTAATCCCAGAACTCGGGAGGCAGAGACAGGAGGATTGCTGAGTTCGCGGTGGCTTGCCTGGGCACCATAGTGAGCTCAGGACCAGCCTGAACTACAAAGCGAGACCCTGTCTCCAAAAAGCAAAAAAAAAAAATAAAAAAAAAAATCCACAGGCTTTGCACTCCTCTAAATATTTTACTTACAATAATAAAATATTAGCACTTTTTACTTTCTGATTATGTGTTGAATGGAAAATTTCTCAAAATACCAGAGGACATCTTGAAATATAACAGTATTTCAGAATTACAGGAAAAATAAAGTTTATGTTTTTATTGGTGAATTAAAAGGACTGACAAATAGCAAAGGCCTGAGAAACCTCAGGTGATTTGATATTACAGAAATAAACTACTCAGCCTATTTAAATGTGTACACAATCAGTAACTAGAAATGAAGGAAACAAGACACATAAGGTTAAATGCAGGCTTAAGAAAAATAGGTGCAGTCTGTTCTAGAAAGTCATCTTTATATACATAAAGGAGAAATGAATTTACTGATGAGGCAAAGCTATAAATAAATCAAACAAATTGATCAGCAGTAGTGGAAAAGTTTTAATACCTCGAAGTTTCAATTTGGTTAATTCTTTCCATAACAGACTAGCTAACATAGGACTGTAAAAAATAAAATAGAAGCCCCTTACCAACTATACAGAATCATCTACATGCTTGTGATGAGATCATTTGATTTTTCTAGAAATCTGGAGTAAAAATCATGAGTCTGAATGAATAGGGGAGAAATTTACTTTCTGGGTCTCACTTTGTAGTTGAGGCTGGCCCTGAACTCACTATGTAGCCCAGGCAAACCTCGAACTCTGCAATCCTTTTGTCTCTGCCTCCGAGAGCTGGGAGTACAGGCGTGAGCCACCATGCCCCGCACTGTGGTATGCGGTATTGATTACTGGTGGGCCTGAGTCAGTACACCCAGCATTGTATGTGGTTACCAGGGATGGAACTCAAGACCCTGCAGGCTCAGGGTCTTGCTTTGTAGTTCAGGCTGGCCCTCAGCTCACTATGTAGCCCAGGCAAGCCTGGAACTCAGCAATCCTCCTGTCTCTGCCTCCCAAGTGCTGGGATTACAGGTATGAGCCACCACACCCGGCCCAAAAATAATTTTTTGAAAAAAGAAATATTTTATGTTTGTGCTAGACCAGAATAAATGTGCTAAAAATTTATTAATTTCTTAATATGATCAACAAGTTAAGATAGTTGCATTAGCTGATGTAGACAGACTCCCTATATATGCTGTTTTTTGTATACATCCATGCTACAATAGTTTAATTTATAAGTTAGGCACAGTTAAGAGATTAACAATAAAACAGAATTAGAGCAATATAACAATGGCCAGCAGGACTATTCTCTTTTTGTTTTTGAAACAGGGTTTTGCTTTGTAATTCAGGCTGGCTCAGAGTTCACTATGTAGCACAGGCAAGGCTCAAATTCATAGCCATCCTCCTGCCTCCACCTCCCGAGTGCTGGGATTACAGTCGTGAGACACCACACCCGGTATTGTGGTATGTGGTTACCTGAAATCAAACTTGGGACCTTGCAAGGCAGACAACCTGGAACTACTGAGGTAAATCCTCTGCCCAGTACCGCTACTCTTGTACTTTCAGCCACTATTAAAGAAATAGGGTTCCTTGCACACAACTACTGAGATTTTGACTCCAGTAAATCTGATAACTTAAGTGACTAATGGGTGAATAGCATATACATAGTGTTTGGGCTGGAAAAGGGAACATTCATATTGCAGGGTAGACAGAAATGGTATTTCAAGATTTCATCACTTTACACATGGCTTTACATAATCTAAAACTCATGAGTTATTTCTGGAATTTTCCACTTAATATTTTCAGACCATGGCTGCACAGGTAACTCAAACCAAAGAAAACAAAACTATAGGTGAGAGATGACACTACTATATACAAAATGGTTAAATTTTCTTCAAAACTAATTTCATTTGTATACGTAAGTGTTCATTTTTGAGCGTATTAACAAATTCTGTCATACTTTATGGGGAACTAAATGTGATCTGTTTAAGTCAGTGATTATGCCAAATCAGAAAGCCCTATGTCATTACTGATCAGACTACTGCCACCCAAAGCCCAGAATGAATATTTTAAATTCAAACTGCAGAAAAACCAACTATCTTATGGATAAATGATTAAAAATTAAATAAATCAAAGAATTACTGCTAGTTTTAACACACCAAATCTGTTAAGACTAATTACAAGTATTGATCAAGAGACCCAACCAAAGTGATTTAGTAAGGAATAATCTCCACTGCATGTTTTTAAAAAAGGAAGAGGAATGGGCTTAAGATTTAGCTCAGTGATTCTAGAATCTGCCTGGAAAGTGGAAGGTTCCAAATCCAATCCTCTGTACCACATACCACAATGCCAGCAATTAGCACCACACACTACAATGCCAGGCGCTGTGGCTCTTGCCTGCTATCCCAGCACTTGGGAGACTGCTGAGTTTGAGGTTTGCCTGGGTTACATAGTGAGCTCAGGGCCAGTCTAAACTACAAAGTGAGACCCTGTCTCAAAAACCTAAAACTAAAGGGAAGAGTAAAAAGGAGGAAAGGAGAAAAAGAAAAGCCTCCTGGATATGGTGAACACATCTGTTATACCAGCACTTTGCACAAATTTTGGCTCCCTACCTGGGTAAATTAGTGAGAACCTGCCTCAAATAAAAAAGAGCTGAAATGTAGTTCATTTGGAAGGCTCTGGATTCAATTTCCACTACCACAAACATGCACATACCCAAAAAACCCTCCAAAAACCTACTGTAGTTTTGAATGAACTTCAGAAAGCATCAAAAGAGCTTAAAGTACCCTCATATAAACACATGCATTTATTCTCTACATTTCTCAATTGTTAAAAACTTGAAATAGTACACAGTAGCGCTGTTGTAAGTCCACAAAAACAGTAACTACTATATTTGTAAAACAGTTATGCTAAAAGTAGCCAAATGGCCATAAAACGTAACATGAAAGAGAATGCACATTTTAAAACTAAAAATTTGTTTTATTGGTTTTACCACAGTTAAGTCACAGAATCTAATTTGCATACTACATTGCTTTATAAAAGGCATGAAAACAAAACAAAAATCAAAAAAAGCAGAGAAAGCAGGACAGGGATTGAGCTCAAGTGGTACTGCGCCTAGACCAACAAGCACAAGGGCCTGAGCTCAGTCCTCAGTACAGCCCCCAAAAAAGCAGAAAGTAAATCTGCACATGTTCCTATAATTGTAAATAATGTTAAATAACAGTTAAAAGACTTCTGAATGAAATGTCTTGTCCTAGTAACTTGCAAAGTAGGTTTTTACTTAAGGCAGATTTAAACCTTGTCTTTTATTTTGTGGTATTTTAAAGAAAAATGATCAAATAACAACTGAATGGTAGTTGTTCCTGTACAAGATCCTACTTTTTTCTCCCTCATAAACCGTATGCTGCTCAGTGTCTATTAAGCAGGTCAGTAATCTCTGGCTATCCAATGGACTGTCACCTCAGCTCAGGCAGTTACTCTGACCACCAAGCAGAAAAAAATCCTCAAGTTTACATCCTAAAAGTTAGCCATGTAAAAAATTTTTAATTTATACTTCAACACACTGGGTGTTCAACAGTTCTTCATTATGAGAACAATGCATCAACTGCTGAGAAGTCCTGCCTCACACTTAAGCATTAGCTGAAGGAAACACAATCCATCACTGGACAGTGAAGTGGTGTGTGGCACTTAGTTGTGAGTTGTTAAGCCCAGGGTGGGTGACAGTATACCCTGCTGAGTCATTGTTCTCAGGAAGACAAAATTCTTTCCCAACGTTCTTAGCATTTACAGTACAAAAAAAGAAAGTCTAGTCTATGCATAGGCTTATGCTGTAGATTCTCCAAAGGTATAACAACAGTGGACTGGCACCAAATGGAACGATCAATTTCTAATACACTAATAATTAACAAAGCTCAGATATAAAACAAAGTATTTTAATATAATGAGAGTACAAGAAAAGATGGACAAAAGAAGTCAATCTTGTCATACACCTATTTTACTCATTGGTAAACAAACATTTTAAAAATGAAAACAGTGGAGACAAAATTTACATAATTTCAAGACGTTAACTCTAACTCTGCATAGAGAATCCATTAGTTTTACTATCAACATGATTTAAGAGGGGCCAGAGGGTTAGCTCCGTGGTTCCAGCGCCTGCCTCGCAAGCCTAAGGTCCTGAGTTCAATCCCCAGTAACCACATACAATGCTGGACGTGGAGACTCACGCCCACCAACAATCAATACCGCATACCACAGTGCTGGGTGTGGTGGCTCATGCCTGTAATCCCAGCACTCAGGAGGCAGAGACAGGAGGATTGCTGAGTTCGAGGCTTGTCTAGGCTGCATAGTGAGCTCAGAGCCAGCCTGAACTACAAAGCGAGACCCTGTCTCAAAAAAAAAAAAAAAAAAAATTTAAGAAATGTTTCAGTATATGCATATCTACTAATAAAACTGAGCTAAAATAATTGAGCTCACAGAAATAAATTCTTTCTAGTCCAGTTCAAAATTTTATACTAAAGGTAACACTATAACATCATGTTTTCTCTGAAGTTCAGAATATGCACAAAATAACACAAGAAAAATATTTTAATACGAAGATAGCACTATGGCAAAAAACCCTCCAAGTTTAGCACAATGAACTACATTTCCCAAGACAAATTTACAAAGATCTGAAATTTGAAAACCCCAAAAGCTCATTTCCATCATCTGTCAGGTGTTTCTTTGTAGTTAATAATTTGCCTGCAAATATTATCAAAAATTTGTCTGAAAAGATTACCAAAAAAGATTTTTTAAAAGTACCAGAAGAGCAGAATCTGTGAATCCTCATCACAGAAGAAAATAGACAATTCTAACAAGTGATGAATAGAATTTTCAGAAAAGTATGTTTTTCTATTGAGAAGAAAAGTCAAGTTATAAAAATTACTGGGGCCTAGACTGCCAGTCTCTTCTGTATAAAGATAATCCTCTTCTAATGGCATACACCTTTCACTGTTGGGACATATGACTGAAGTAATACTCTTCTTGAACTTACACCCTGATGCTGTAACTTATATGTATAGCATTTGATTTTTTTTTTTTTAGACAGGGTCTGGCTTTGTAGTTCAGGCTGGCCCTGCGCTTACTTGCTGGTGGGCGTAAGTCACCACGCCCAGCACTGTATGTGGTTACCGGATCGAACTCAGGACCTTGCACTTGCGAGGCAGGTGCTGGAACCACTGCGCTAAATCTCCAGCCCTAGCATTTGATTTTTGTAAAGCTCTGTACATCCAGTTAAGAGTCTCAATGTCTTTTTTCTTTTTGATGATACATTATGTAATTTTATGTTGTACATTACGGTACTGCACTGTAAATTATGCAAATAAAAACAGTCATCACGCCAGTTTCCTTTGGTCATTTGTTTTGAATATGACTGCAATGTACATACTATATGAAATTTCTCACCTAGCCAATAATTTTTTTAACCTAGTTAAACGGAAGGAGCTCTGTCTCTAGACAAGGAATTACAAGTATATACCAAGCTTAAATCTTGACAATCTCCCAAAATAATGAAGATCTGAAATTAAGAACCTTAACAGCATTCATACTCCAGCAGCTTTTATACTACCTTATTAGTTAGGCTTCAAAGTAAAGTTGGCTCGATTCTACTACTTGTTAAACTGTTCAAACTGCTACTATGATTTTCAAATTATCTCTTAGAATCTCTAGATCTTTTTTTTTTTTTTTTTGAGACAGGGTCTTGCTTTGTAGTTCAGGCTAGCCCTGAGCTCACTATGTAGTTCAAGCAAGCCTCAAACTCAGTAATCCTCCTGCCTCTGCCTCCTGAGTGCTGGGATTATAGGCTTAAGCCACCAAGCCTGCCTAAGTCTTATTTTTTTAAATTGAATTATTTATTGGTACATTTTATATACAGCTCACAATCACACTCAACATTGGGGAATTTGTACCAGTAAGTAACACAAGTTACTTGTCATTTTTACCCATATCCCTACCCACTCTACAACTTCCCACCCCCTACATACATGCGCTTTTTCTTTTTAAATCATATTTATTCTTTCCCCTCATTACTTTATTTCACAAAATCTAGCATACATAGAATCTATAAATCTTAAAAACAAAGTAAAAATATACCTGCTGGTTTCTACTGGGAACTAACTCTTTC
The DNA here is from genome assembly GCA_004025085.1 of Thryonomys swinderianus. Taxonomy (NCBI): domain Eukaryota; kingdom Metazoa; phylum Chordata; class Mammalia; order Rodentia; family Thryonomyidae; genus Thryonomys; species Thryonomys swinderianus. The sequence continues at coordinate 123,922 of PVIC010000245.1, forward strand.
ATTTCTCCAAAGCACCTAGAGATACAGTTAGAATAACCCTGTCCTCTGTCCATGCCAAGCACACATCTCTTCCAAAAGATTCCACACTTCCTACTTTCAAGGAACCCGGATTATATAGTGTGATCAGCGTTAGTGTCATGAGACATCTGTGATTAGTCAATAATTCATACCTATAGATAGGAATTTGGTTAAATTTTAAGAAAAAATATCAGGAAGAAGCTAAAAAAGGAAGGCTTTAATGGGAGAAAGTCAACACCTGGCTATTCGTCCTTTACCTTGACCCACCCAAACCAATCTTCCATTTGCCCAAGGGAGAATGGCCAAAATGGGGAGAAGTAATACATTTCCTTCTTCTGGGGTCAAAAAATATGTGAAATTTGACTTCAATGTGTTGTTTTCCACCTGCTTTTGAAATGAAGACTATTTTGTTATATAAAATCAAGACCACAACCACCACACTTTATCCTTAAAAACTTATCTTTCAATTCCTTTAGTACTAACCCAATGTTTAAAAAGAACATTTCTAATGTTACCTTTCTTCCAATTGCTCCATTCTGCTTTTTGGGAGGTGGAGGCTCAAATATACGTTGCTGCTGCTGGGGTGGAAGTGTAGAGTACAATGGAATGATTTTAATATCACCAACTTCAGGACCCAAATCATCAACCTCACGCTTTATTCTCTTACAGGCTTCATCAATTTCCTACAAAATAAAAGTTTTGACTCTGAAAACCAAAATATTGAAACATTTAAAATATCATCCTACTTCTTTGCCATTTATGTAAGATGCTACTTGTACTTCACAGATACACTACCTTCAATTTAATAACCAAAACTAATTTAGCAAACTCCAAAGAGATTTCTAAAACCTTCCAAGAAACTTCGATTTCTGTATTCAACTGAATATGTAACTGCTTTATTTGCATTTGTCACCCCTTTTCTTAAAAAGTCAGATTTTCTAATTAATTCACAACAAACTGTATTAAAACTGAAATTTCTCACCCAGGAATATTTAACTGCACTTGTGACCTTTTCAATTTTCAGAATCTAAAATAAATTGATGTGCTACATATTTTAAATAAGCCAATTAGTTTTTAATGTCACGTATCACTAATGCAATTATATGGAAGATTTGCTTCATTGTGCCTAATGAGAACAAACATCTTTACAGTATCAACACAGCTATTTAAGAACCAGGGTAACCCAAATATCTTACAGCACCTTCAAAATTTTCCCTACCAAAGAAAACTCCAACACACCTGCATTCAAATCAAAGTGTAAAAAGAGGAAAATAATATTGAAAGGGAGAAGTAGCAGCTCTACAACTGGCAAAGGGACTCAAAATGGAAATATATACAGTGAATATATACCTTTTACTGAAGAAGTAATTCAATTAAACTTGGAACAGTACATTAAACCATCTGCCAAGTACTACACGAATGATCTAATGATGTTCAACTACAAATTATTTTTATTCAACAGACAAAATGATACAAAAGGAGACCTCAAGCAAATGAATTATTTTCAATCTAGAATAATTTTCATTTTAAGTCCAATGTTAGTTTCTTATGAGTCTCCAATTTCTAGAAAAAAACCAGAATGCTAATGATAAAAAATTAACAAAGGAAACTTTTTACAAAGACATGCTCTCAAGTGCTCTATCTAGATTAGAATGCCCCCTGCTGGCATGCAATTACAAAATTAAGATCTCTATCAAAAATAATTTTTGAACATAAAGTTAAATTTCCAATATTAAGAACATCTGCAATTTTGTCAATTCTACCACATACACAACTGGAAAATAAATGCTTAAATAAACTAATGGCCAGATTTTACATACTAAAAAATTAAACGAATCATACATTTGTTGGTCAAGGTTGCTCTATGCTAACCAATGTGCTAAACATGCATGGAGGTAAAACAAAACGATGGCTATGAAAGATGAAAGACATTCTCTAAAGCATAAAACAAGTTTACACTATTTATATTTTTATGTAAACAAGTTTGTTTGGGGCTTTTTTTTGGAGACAGGGTCCCTCTTTGTAGCCCAGGCTAGCCTCAAACTCACAGCAATCCTCCTGCCTCTTCCTCCCTGGGATTACAGGCATGAGTCACCATGCCCAGCACAGTGGCATATGGTACCAGGATTGAACTCAGGACTTTGTCGCTGCCAGGCAAACACCGAAACCACTAAGCTAAATCCCCAGCCCACTGAGCTAAATCCCTGGCCCTCTGTAAATAGGTTTTAAACAATTTAAAAATTCTTCAATAAAAAATTTATCTTGGGGCCAGATATTTAGCTCAGTGGTTCCAGTGCCGACCTGGCAAGCGCCAGGTCCTGAGTTCGATCCTTAGTAACCACATACAATAATACTGGGAGTGGTAACTAACATCCACTAGCAATCAGTACCACACACCACAGTGTCAGGCAAGATGGCTCACACCTGTAATCTCAGCACTTGAGGCAGAGGCAGGAGGACTGCTGAGTTAGAGGCTTGCCTGGGCTACACAGTGACCTCAGGTCAGCTTGAACTACAAAGTGAGACCCTGTCTCAAAAAAGAAAAATAAAGATCTATTGAGCTAACCTTTCAAACTGCCACATGCTCAATTACACTCATCAGAATATAAACACAAGAAAGAAAAGAAATACTAGAGCTATCTAGCCAGCATCAATTTCAAGAACTAAGGTAAAAGCCTGGGAGTTTCTGATTTGAGGAAAAAAGATTTTCAGCTCCTAAAGAATCAATGTCTGGGGGCCTGAGGATTTATAGCTCGGTGGTTCCATCATCTGCCTGGCAAGTGCAAGGTCCCGAGTTCTATCTCCAGTACCACACCACAGTGGAGGGTGTGATGGTTCAAGCCTGTAATTCCAGCACCTAAGAGGCAGAGGGAGGAGGACTGCTGTGATTTCAAGGCTAATTGGGGCTACACAGCGTGCTCAGGGTTAGCCTGAACTACAAAGCGAGACCCTGTCTCAAAGTATGCCAAAAAACTAAAAAGAATCAATGTCAGCACATTAGTGTGGATCTTACTATGAACTCACTACATCCTGATAATTATTTTACTACGCAAACAGATAAAAAGAGCATGTTGCTTAAGGAATTATTATAGGCAGAAGAGCCAGCTAGACATATGTAGGCAGACAGATAGGACTGGCCCTTGGAAGGGAACAAAAAAAGCCAACTTGGAGGTTAGTGTTGCCAGAGAAAAAGCTGTTCCACCCATGTAGGATAAATAGCTGTGATTGATATGCCAAATAGGCAGCCAGCAGATATTCTAAAGAAGGTGCCAACCTCCTGGGGTAGAGGGCTGAGACTTTAACCCACCGGGCTGAGACTTTAACCCACCTCCCGGGAAAAGAGTCAGAGTCAAAAATTCCTGTCTCATTGTTAAGCTCCCACTGTACTAATTGGTCAATTGTAACCCGTCCACTTTTTAAAAATCTTATTGGTAGCCTCCTATTGCAGACCTGCCTCACCTCATGGCATTGCTCCATAAAAGCCCTGTAAGAAGTGAGGTAGGTGGGTTTCCCCCTCGGTCTCTCTCAAGGCAGAAGCTTTCTCTCTCAAAAAAAATTTCCTGCTCAAACCTCCATTGTTCCTAAAATTCAGTCTTCAATTTTTAGAGAACACGAACTCACGTTTCAGGTGGGGAGTTAGGCCTTAACTCTCCTGAGTCAGAATGCTAAATGTCTCAACATCTTCAACCACCCTCTTATAAAAGGAACAGTACATCAAAGACAATCTCTTGCCTAATTCACTTAGTACAGCTTCCTTAAGAACTTCCACAGAGTTAACAATTTTACTCATAGGCCTATATTTTATGTGTTAAAATAACATTTAAAGAATTCAAATTTCCCCCAACTTTTTACCTATTTAAACTAGGTTCTATCCCATCTAACTACAGAATTGCCAGTAAGAAAGCTGTCAAAATGGTAATGTCTCTAAAACTCTATTTTAAAATTTCCATGAATCCACAGTTTAAGTAAACATTAAAGCCTCACAACACACCAAAAAAGGGGAATAGTAATGCTTTGCATATCCCTAGTTAATCTCTACTAAACATAATGAACCCTGAAAAATACGTAAGGCATGACTGAAGGCTAGATATCTAAAGAGAACTTTGAAACATTCTAGCACCTATCATCCGGGCTTACTATCTTTCCCGAGCTATAGAATTCAGTTTCCCAGATACAAACTGAATGAAACTGACTCAGAGAAGTCTTTCGGATTCTTACCATGAGGCCACCTGATACTTCAGATTAAATTTGAACATATTTATTATCTATCTGAGCATAGTGACTAGTTTAAATAGTTAAAGAAAAAAACATATAGACTAGAATAAGAGGAAGAAATGAGTATCTCCGGTCTCAAGTTACAAAATGTTTCAACACCATCAAAAAAGAAAAATGTGGTGCATTTGCTTAGAAAATGTACAGAAACTTTCTATTTAAAATAAAACTAGGCTTAGTGGCACACATCTATAATCCAAACATTCTGGAGATTGAAGCAGCAATCAGTAAGAGATGGAAACCATCTTTGGCTACACAATGAGTCTGAGGCAAGCCCGAACTACATAGTGAGAACTTATTTAAAAAAAAAAAAAAAAGAAAAAAGAAAAGATGGGCCAGAGATTTAGCTCAGTGGTTCTGGTGTCTGCCTTGCAAGCGCAAAATTCTGAGTTCGATCTTGGTAACCACTTATAATGCTGGGTGTGGTAGCTCATGGGTGTGGTAGCTCACATTCACCAGCAATCAATATCCCATACCACAGTGCTGGGCGTGGTGACTCACTCCTGTAATCCCAGCACTCGGGAGGCAGACAAGAGGACTGCTGAGTTCAAGGCTTGCCTGGGCTACATAGTGAGATCAGGGGGCCAGTCATTCCTGTAATCCCAGCACTCGGGAGGCAGACAGGAGGATTGCTGAGTTCAAGGCTTGCCTGGGCTACATAGTGAGCTCAGGGTGCCAGTCGGAACAACAAAACGAGACCCTGTCTCAAAAAAAAAAAAAAAAAAAAAAAGTGCCAAGCAGGTAGCTTTGTTTCTATGAAAAAATGAATCTGCCACACTTTTATATCCCAAAAGAACAAGTATGATTCCGTACAGGAAATGACTTTGCATCCACTTCCCCTCATGGACACCTGGCAACGTCTTCAGGCATCTTTGGCTGACAGTACGGAGGGAGTATTACTATTATTGTAGCTAATGGGTAGTGGGTAAGGATGCTGGTAAATGTCCTACAATACACAGGATATTGCACAGCAAAGCAATGGATCAGACTAAACAAACGTGGCATAGAGGTTGAGAACTCTGCTTAACAGAAAACACAGCATACAGGACACGTATCATAAACAATTTTAAAGAAATCCAAGGCTAACTCAGTAACTCAAAGCATCTGCTCAAATACTATCTACCAAATAGCTATACAGACTCTAAAATCTTATTGTAGCGCAGGGAAGGAATCACACAGACTTGATCTATGAATCAAACTAGAGCAATTTTCCACAACACCATTTACAATGTTGCTAATGTACTACACATCATACTGGCTAAAATAACCCTCTTGAGGGGGTAAACCTTAAACCTAAAGGACATAACGAGGGTCCAAGAAGCTTGTATAAGATGCAGATTCTTACATTTCATCTCCAAATTGCAGCTATTTCAGCCACGTCTGGAACAGAGGTAAGAACCTGCTTTCACTTAACAAACTCCCTGAAGACAGGAAATTTATTCACTACACCCACAGATCTTACTATAAAAGGTGCCCAAACATGTTAAGCTTTGTACCCTTCTTACCAATAATCTCAATTCTGTGTTCTTTCATCAATGTACAACCTTGTAAAAATGTAGAAGAAATTCTTAACCAGTGACCATGCAAAAACAAAAACAGGGCAGTCTCTGCACATGAAGCTATTTAAATTCAAATAAATGTCTTTCTTCTCAATAGCAATCTTTTAGTGCTCAAAAGCCCCATGTTTCTTTGTTGCTACTGCAGTAAAGAAAACAAATGTAGAATATTTCTAGCATTGCAAAACTTCCCTCTTCTTGGTTGACAATACTACTCCAGAACTCTGTCACCCAGAAAGACGGGAACTACCAAACGCTTTTTGGAAAAGGCACATATCCCTATTGTAAGTAGAAAAGCCAGTTAGTCAGATAGATAAGACTGGCCCTTAGAAGGGAGCAAAAAAACCCAGCCAACTTGGAGGTTACAGTTGCTATCCCACCCATGTAGGATAAATAGCTGTGATTGATATGCCAAAGAGGGAGCCATCAGACACTCTAAAGAGGGCACCAACCTCCTGGGGTGTAGGGCTCAGACTTTAACCCACCTCCCCAGAGAAGTCAGAGTCAAAAATTCCTGTCTCATTGTTATAGCCCGTCTACCTCTTTTGAATCTCATTGGTAGCCCCTCACTCTACCTCCTGATTTTGATCCATAAAGTTTCCCTGGGAAAAGCGATTCTGGGTTACCCACTTTCCGGGTTCTCCCTTCTGTCTCTTAAGGCAGAAGCTTTCTCTCAATAAAATTTTCCTACTCTCAAACCTCCGTCATTCCTAAAATTTATTCTTTAATTTTTAGAGAACACAAATTCACGTTGCAGGTGGGGAGTTAGGCCTTAATTCTCCTGTGTCATATTGGAGGTTCCACTGAGATAACTGCATGGAGGTAAGAGTTTTTCTTTCCTTCAGAAACTCTAAAATGTTGGGTTTTTTCCGCAAATGTAACTTTGCTTCATAAGGTTTAACTTTAGTCTACAGATTCTGGTCCTTGTTTTTAGTATTTACTTCAAAAACGGTCTTAATTCTAAGTTGAATGCTTTAAATATTTGCAAACTGCTGATAGTTCGTTTTCCATTGAACTATGTTTTAATTTTGAGCTGTGTACATTGTGTTTCTACTGGGTTGTTACTTAAAATGCTTTACGATAGATCTCTTCAGGCTTTTTTCTGTCCCTTATAGAATATTAAACAGTGGTTACTCTGCCAGCTGTTAAACGCCACTAGGGCAGCTGCCACTCTTAAAGCAGAGGACAGGTTTCTCCAGTTGCCCTCTGGTGAATCCCCACTTGCAGTCGCGAGTGGAATGTTGACCAATAAGCAATTGGATTCCTTTCGGAGACAGATCTCTGATTGCATGAACTAGTGGAAACTGGGGCAACAACTGAGGAACCCTGGCCAAGGCAATTCTGGTGTGTTCCCAAAGATCCCCAGAAGAAACTGGCTCCCAACCGCCTGCCTGGGTAATCAAGAGAGAATCTCCACATCTCGTCCACACCTAAAAACTCCTCAATGAGGTGAAAGGGAGAACTTGCCAGTGATCACCATATGTGCTTTGAACAATGCCGGCAAAACCCTTTCATAAGCCTCCATTGAGTCCAGTTATGTGGTTGCATCCCTTTCTACCAGCAAGACAGAATCCCACATGGCATATATAAACAAAGTCTTTAACAAAATTAGACTATCTAAATCTTGTCTCCCCTAAACATGGGTTCCATCTCTCATGTAAGACAGGAAAAATGTTTGTCGATAGGTAACAGACTTAAAAACTTTGACTGTGGACTTATAAAATGCTATATGGTATTATCCAGATGTTTTTTAAATGGCTTAAACCTTATTTGGACTTTTTGATAGTAAGTTGGGGAGCTCTCCTTAAACCTCTTTCCACCTAACTGGGAGTTTACTTTAAAATCCTTTGTAGTCAGGTGACTTCTTTCAGGGAGCCAAGTTAAAGACTTAGAACTGCCTGCCTGACCCACATTATGTGTCTTTACATGTTAGAATAGTACTCTAGAAAACCTTTCTCTCCATTTAGATGTGCATAAAAGGTAAAGATGTCATTATTGACTTGAGGACTATGACTAGAATTATGAGTTTTAAATCATCAGCTGGCTTAAGATGAGACCAGCAGAGGGACACCGGCAGATGTCAAGGGTCATGCATCGGAGATACAAAGTCTGCCATTTAGTGCAGGGCAAACTTGGGTCCAAACCAAACTATTCCCTCAGCCTGGTCTCAAGGCTTTACCTAAAATGACTAAAAATCTAATAGAATACTTCAAACCTCTTTCTGCGCAAGGGAAAAGTCTCTGACCAACTATTTCTACATGTGATGTCCTGCAAGAGTGTTCTGATTCTGTCCATTAACCTAAGCTCCCCCTCTTTCAAAAAAACAAGCAGTGGGGGCCAGAGGGTTAGCTCAGTGGTTCTGGCACCTCCTCACAAGCGCAAGGTCCTGAGTTTGATCCCGGTAACCACATACAATGCTGGGTGTGGAGACTCACGCCCACCAGCAATCAATACCACATACCACAGTGCCAGGCGTGGTGGCTCTCGCCTGTAATCCCAGCACTCAGGAGGCAGAGACAGGAGGATTTCTGAGTTCGAGGCTTGCCTGGGCTCCATAGTGAGCTCAGAGCCAGCCTGAACTACAAAGTGAGACCCTGTCTCAAAAAAAAAAAAAAAAAACAACTACAAAGCAAGACCCTGTCTCAAAAACAAACAAACAAACAAAAAAAAAACAAGCAGTGGGTCGAATCTTTTAGTTTCATCTTATTCCAGTCTGTCAGTGAGGGCACTAAACAAGTACAGTCTAAAGCACACAATGGTTTAAGAAAACATTTTACATACCACTAGCTCACCAAGGCAGGCACTGGATGGAATAACGTCTGGGCACCCTAAAAGTGCTCACTGGAGTAAAGAAGTGAATTCCCGCGAGAAAATAAGGTCAAGCGCTGATAAGGGTAGCTAATTCCAGTCTGACTTATTTTCTGGATCTCTCTTCAGTTGGTAGCTACCTACCCTAGAGTGGAACAAGGCTTGGAAGATGTCCCAAGGATGTTATATACTTCCGGTTCGCCAGCACTGGCACTGGACCAGGGTACAGAAAAACAGAAACTCATAAGGCATCATGTTTCTGTTGCAGATGGGGAATCCCATATCTGAGTTTCTTACTCCCTTGGAATGTGTTCTTAAATACTGGAAAATGTTCGATCCTCACTTGCTGAAGAAGAGCAGTTTAATATCTCTTTGCACCTGTATATAGCCTACTTACCCCCTAGAGCCAAGATGGAAGAAAAGGGAAGTATTGATTATGATACTATTTCACAACTAAGATTGTACTGTAAAGAAAAGGGAAAAAGGACAGAAATACCTTATGTTGAGATCTTCTTTACATTAAGGAATAATTCCTATTTGTGCTCAAAATGTAAATGTGAGCCTCAGAAAAGCCAGACAGTTCTAGCCCCTATCAGTGAGGCTTCCCACCCTTGCCTTTTAAAATGTAAGGGCAAAATCTCCAAGGCTACTCTGGTTAAGATTCAATCTACTGTCACTAAATTTGAGGTTGAGGTTTCTAAAATAACTCTTACTAAATCTCCACCTACTAAGATAAAAGTTTTTTTACTTGTCCCATGGAGCCTGAGATCCCTCCTTATCCTCCAATATTTGAGAGTAAGCCAGCCATGATACAACCCTCCACTGGGCTACATCCATCCTTATCTCAAGCTCTTCTAGGACAACACCCCATACAAGAAGTACACAATGTTTTTGGACGTGGTCGTGTCCACGTGCCCTTTTCTTTTTGTGACCTAAAACAAATCAAGCAAGCCTTAGGAAAGTTTTCAGAAGATCCAGATAGATACATTGAGACTTTGGGAAGACTCGCCCAAATCTTTGACTTAGACTGGAAAAATGTGATGGTAATTTTAAATCAGACACTTACTTCTGGTGAGGTACAAGCAATAACACAGGCTGCTATTAGGGCCGGTAATAAATACCATATCATGCACTATAAATCACCAGCCGAAAGGAAGCCAGGAGAGCAAGAAGTTCCTACTGGAACACAAGCTGTCCCTACACAGGACCCTTGCTGCCCTGACAACCAGGTATGAGACTGGTGTAGGAAGGACTTGTACTGCATTATACACGGTCCAAAAGGAAGTAAAAATAAGCCAGTTGATTATTTTGTTATTAACCATCCAACAGAGAGAGAAAAAGAGCACCCCTCAGTCTTCCTAGATTGCTTATGAGAGGCATTGATAAGACATACATCCCTAGCTCCTGACTCAGTAGATGGACAGATTGTTCTTAAAGACAAGTTTATTACTCAGTCAGCCCCAGATATTAGAAAAAAGTTACAAAAATGGCTTCCGGTCCAGAAAGTTCACTTGAGACCTTAATAAAAATTGCCTCCTCAACATTTTATAATAGGGAGCAGGAAGGAGCCAAGGACAGGAGACAGAGAGATAGAGAGAAGGCTTCAGCATCTGCCACAGCTCTCAGAAAAATAGACTCTGAGTCTAACTCTCGGGGTTCCAAGAATTCAACAATTCATCTTGACTGCTACCGCAGCAAAGAACCAGGCCACCTCAGGAGGGACTGCAACAGGAGGCCCCCTAGACCGTACCCCAACTGCAAAGGTGACCACTGGAGAGCGGACTGCCCCTTGAGGTGAAGGCCCGAAGGTTCAGACCCCTCTCATCAACTGGTCCAGCTGAACTGAAGGGGCCTGGGGTACTCGCTGCTTTCTCCCTCTGGCCAGACTGTCATCTCCACGAAGGAGCCCTGGATAGTTATGACTATAGAGAAAAAAGAAGTAAGCCTGCTGCTGGACACTGGTGCCTCTCTCTCTCGGTCCTTCTCTCCAATCCTGGCCTCCCTTCCAGCTGCCATACTTCAGTGAAAGGAGTCACAGGCAAAGAGGTAATTCACTTTTTCTCCCAACCCCTAGGCTATAACTGGGATGGCTTTTTCTTCACTCATTGCTTCTTGATTATGCCTGCAAGCCCAGTTCCCCTTCTTGGGCGAGATATTTTATCCTGTTTAAATACCATTATATATGTGCATCCAGGACAAATGTTGTTTTCCAATTATGGAGAGAGAAATAAACCCTGCGGTATGGGCAACCAAGGGTACAATAGGCAGAGCAATCAAAGCTGCTCCAGTACAAATACATCTCAAAGATCCTACTATTTTTCCTCACCAGAGACAATACCCTCTAAAACCTGAGGTAAAGAAAGGATTACTGCCTATAATTGACAATCTAAAAAGGAAAGGCTTCAATCCTGGGAGTTCAAAAGCCTAACGGAGACTGGAGACTAGTATAAGACCTTAGATTAGTAAATGGAAGGAGTAGTGCCAATCCACTCAATGGTCCCTAACCTATACACCCTCCTCTCTCACATCTCAGAAGGTGCTAGTTGATTTTCAGTACTAGACTTAAAAGATGCTTTCTTTTGTATTCCTTTACATCCAGATTCCTAGTTTCTTTTCGCCTTTGAAAATCCTTATGGTCAGGCCTCTCAGTTGACATGGACTGTTCTTCCCCAAGGATTCAGGGACAGCCCTCACCTCTTTGGACAAGTGCCTTCTCATGACTTGGCATATTTTGAATATTCCCAGGTCACAGTATTATAATATGTGGATGATATAATAGTATGTGCTTCTTCAGAAGAACTTTGTAGCCAAGGCACTCGAGGTTATAAGATTTCTAAATCTAAGACACAACTTTGCAGCCTGAAGTAAACTATTTGGGCCTTATTATATCTAAAGGAACTCTCAAGAGACTGGGGAAAGAAAGAATTGAACCAATTCTTTCCTACCCACAGCCAAATGTCTTAAAACAACTTAGGGGATTCTTAGGGAGTTACAGGTTTGTGTCACCTTTGGATAGCAGGATATGGTTAAACTGCACAATCCCCCTAACAACTTATAAAAAAAACCCAAAAGACAAAAACCCGTATTTTAACCTGGGAACCTGATTCCCAGGCAGCTTTCAAGACAAGTCCTTCTAAATGCCCCAGCACTGAGCTTGCTGACAAGACAGAAGTTCAATCTATACCTTGATGAAAGGCAGGGCATAGCTTTAGGAGTGCTTACACAAGATCGAGGACCTGCTCAACAACCTGTAAGGTACCTAAGCCATGAGTTAGATCTCATAGGAAAAAAATGGCTTGTATGCCTCAGAGCTGTGGCTGCAGTAGCTCTCTTGGTGCCAGAGGTATCCAAGCTGACCTTAGGTAAAGATCTTATCATATATACACCTCATAATGTGACAGGGCTTCTTTCATCTCAAGAGAGCTTGTGGTTATCAGACAGTCACCTTATTAAATACCAAGCCTTTTTCCTAGAAGGGCCAGCTATTCGTATAAAGACAGGTTCCTCCTTAAATCCTGCCAACTTTTTACCAGAAAAAAAATTAAAAGCTGAAAGACAGGACTGCAAACAGGTAATTAATTGTGCTCATATGCAGCCAGAAAAGTCATTAGACACACCCTTTGTTAATTCTGATGTTTCTCTTTTGTGATGACAGCTCTTAAAGACAAAATACTCAGAAGTGACTACACCAGATGCTTGAGAGTTCCTCCTTGCACCTGGCATTAGTCCACAGCTAGCAAAACTCATAGCTTTGACCAGGGCTTCTTAACTCAGTAAGGGACAAAAAGTCATATTTATACTGATTTGAGATAGAAAAAGACTGTAAAATGTTATTGCAAGTTTTAATGTCTGAAAAGCAAGTAGAAAGGTAGTTGACTGATAGTAAGTAGAAGAAAAAAAGAAAGTGGTTTTTGTTTTTAAGTAAAAATGTCTGGTTGTGCCAGAGTGTAAAAGGAGATTAAAAAAAAAAGCTCAACTTGAGGGCCTGTAGAAAGTTGTAGAAGGTTTGAGGGGATGTAAACTTTACTTGCTTTGGTTTGAAATAATGCAAATAGTGAATTAAAAAAAATAGGTTCATAATTTGACAGTATTAAATCAGTTTTGGTAAAAAGTTCTGGCAGTCTCTATGGTGATAGCTATAGATCTGGTGATAAAATAAAACAAGTTGTCCTTCAAAATCAGATACCGCTAGATATGTTCACTACAGCCCAAGGGGGTACTTGTATGACTGTAGAAGCTAAATGCTGTATATACATCCCTGATCCATCCACAAAGATTTCAACTTCTGTTGATGCTATGGGTTCCTCATGGTGGAAACAATTATTGGTTATATTCATAACAATACTATTGACCTTAATGTTTGGTCCATGTGTTCTTAACTGCCTTATTTTTGTCTCCTCCAGACTCAGAGGTACGCCTACCAAACACAATGCATGAAGTCTATCGAGGGCTTTCAGATAGACCCTCTTCAGAGCAACCCAGACTGCCGTTACAACTACGACCCTCTCCATCCTGAAGAAGTTAGACCAGTCTTTGTCCGTTGCCCCTCATGGAAGTTCGGGTACCTCTTCAGAGTGGGGAATATTATAGGTAGAAAAGCCCCTAGACATATGTAGGCAGACAGACAGGACTGGCCCTTGGAAGGGAACAAAAAAAGCCAACTTGGAGGTTAGTGTTGCCAGAGAGAAAGCTATCCCACCCATGTACGATAAATAGCTGTGATTGATGTGCCAAAGAGGGAGACACCAGATATTCTAAAGAGGGCGCCAACCTCCTGGGGTGGAGGGCTGAGACTTTAACCCATCTCCCTGGAGAAGAGTCAGAGTCAAAAATTCCTGTTTGATTGTTATAGCGCGCCTACCTTTTTTGAATCTCATTGGTGGCCCCTACTTTTGAACCCACCCCAGCTCGTGATTTTGGTCCATAAAATTCCCCTAAGAAAAGCGATTCTGGGTTACCCACTTTCCAGGTTCCCCCTTCTGTCTCTCTTAAGGCAGAAGCTTTCTCTCTCAATAAAATTTTCCTACTCAAACCTCCGTTGTTCCTAAAATTCATTCTTCATTTTTTAGAGAACAGGAACTCGCATTTCAGGTGAGGAGTTAGGCCTTAACTCTCCTACGTCATCCCCACATGACCTACTGTTTAAGAGTCAGCACAAATTTTAGCAGTTACAGGAGCACACACTAAAAGACTCACAAAACCCATGAGAATAAATGAAAAGCTTTAAAGAACACTCTGGCAAAACCAAGTTTATTTTATCCAAACAGCATGTATTTAAACCAGTCTCTGGACCCTCTTTAAAAACTGCTACACGTGGGCTGGGAATTAGCTCAGTGGTTCCTGTGTCTGCCTTGCAATCACAAGGTCCCAAATTCACTCCCTGGTAACCACACCACAGTGAGGGGCGTGGTGGCTCACGCCTGTAATCCCAGCACTTAGGAGGCAGAGACAGGAGGATTGCTGAGTTTGAGACTTGCCTGGTCCACATAGTGAGCTCAGGACTGCCCTGAACTACAGAGAGACCCTGTCTCAAAAAAAACCCTGCTACAATCAAAATTTGTACCTAAAAATAATTTCAATGAAGATAGCTTATTTTTAAAATCCTTAGTGCATGGAAGATAGAACACAGGAGTAAACACTCCTCTTTTGATTATCAGTGAACATCCATGTTCACTCACAAGATAAAATTATGACAAATGTTTGATTTCAAAGCAGCTTTGACACAAATTCATACCTCAGTAAAATACACCCAAGGCCTCTCCAATGCTGAGACCAGTTGCTGAAACATGAAATCCTCAAAGATGTCAATACTTTTATGATAATTAACTAGAAAACATTAATGTATTAAAATAAATGTCGTACAACAGATAAAAGCGGGCACATATTTTACATATTAATACAATCACTCAAGAAAACTTGGAATACTGAGGTTAAATAAAAAAACGCATGATTAGTATGTGTCAAATTCTTAAGTTGAAAATTGTTTAATAGAAATAATGAAGCAAATAAGGGCCATACCTCTTGACCAGTTAGGAAAAGCAGAAGATCTCCTTCCTCCTCTTCACACATATGTATCTGGATCACTGTTCGAATAGCGGCTTCAAGATAGTCTCTCTCTGGTTCTGGAGTATAAAATATCTCAACAGGATGTGTGCGGCCAGGAATAGTTAGGAGAGGACAGTTATCAAAGTAAATCTGGAACTTTCCTGCATCTAGAGTAGCGCTCATTACTATAACCTGAAATAATAAAATGGCAAGTTACTAAAAGTTGTCTTTAAGGATCCTTTATGTGATCTTAAAAGAAAAAACATCCCACTGTTCTATATACTACCAGTTAAGAAAGGGACCCATAATAAAAATCTTTAAATAAATTGATTCAATCTGGATGTGGTGGCGCAAACCTATAATCCCAACATTCTGGGCCACAGAGGGAGTTAAGATCTCAAATTTAAACTCAGTGACTTAGCAAGACCTTGTCATAAAATAAAAAAAGCTCTAGATACAACTCAAACCAAAGGTAGAAGTTCAATCACAATGAGGGGCAGCAAGATAACATGGACTGAGCTACAGTAAGTTACTTATATTTAGAAATGTATAGTAAGTAATCTGCAATGTTACCTTCATAAAACAAAGCTTCCCAATATGTGAGTAGATTGGTAAATGACAATATTAACATGTACTAAGGTTATTACTATGCTTTATTAAGACAAACAACTTTCCATATGAGGAAAACTAGCAGACCAGTGTTAAATTTTCTCCCTCTTTCCAAATAAACTTTAAGAAGCATAATTTCTTCAGAAAAATTTCTAAAATAACTGAGGTCCACTATAGAGTTGCACAAAGGTCATGGCAAACAAATGTTTATTTTAGCCACTTGTGAAGCAACACACCAATACCAGTTAATCAGGAGACTTAGAGGAAGGGTGGCAAGTTTAGGCCAACCTTAACAATCAAGTAACAAAAATGTACTGAGGACATAGCTCAATGGGTAGAGAATTTGCCTACTGTGCCTAAGACCTTGGACTCAATCCCTAGTACGCCTCCAAAAAATTGTGTTCTTCATATACACAGCCACGTGACTAGTCACCTCTACATAAATCTCATATACACCATTAAAATTTAAATAGGGTTTTTCATAAAATGTTCTAGAATTCATTTGTTGTTTAAGTTTCTCCCCAAGATCTTGTGACAGTTCCTCAAAAAAATTTTAATTAATAATCACAGTGCTTATGGTACTTTTTTTTTCTTTTGTGGTACCAGGGGTGCAGCTTAAGATCTTGAAGGTTCAGTGCCACTGAGCTAAATCCCTGGCCCCCTTTTAGCATTTCTGTAACATATATACAACTGATGTTGAGTCTAAGTTGTCCCAAAAAATAGTACACACCAACACAACAAAGCAAAAAAAAAAAAACCCAAACAAACAAAAACAAAAAAAATACAGTACATCAATTCTGGAGGACAATATCATATACAGTCAGTTTTTGGCTCCTTAACTACAGCAACACTAGCCAAGGTACAAGTGATATAGACCCCACGCAACCCAAACCCAAGATGTCAAGAAAATTTATCTCCCAAGTTAATTTTCTCAGGTTATGTTTATTCCCACACTCAAGCACTGGAGTTCTACTAGATGCATTTGTGTTGATGTGAGGGAATGGATATGAAGGACAAAATTTTGATCTCTACATAGAGACCTCCTTTCTCTACAAGAAAGGAGGTCTCTACATACATTTAATGTACATACATACATTTAATGTATGTAGAGAAAGGAGGTCTCTACATACATTTAATGAAGGCTGAGGTGAGTATTCTAGTTATCAAGCAATAAAGCTGTTAGATTATGAAAGAATTGGGTGGGTTTGAAATGGGAGATTTTCCTTAAAAGAAGAAATATGAATTCTAAAATGAAGACAGCAAAGGCATAAATAACACAGGTACTTGCATGCTTGTTTTTATAGTTTTTTTTACACTTCATTAGTGATCCATACCAATGAACTAAGTATATAAATCATTTCACCTTTAAATCTGATCTCTGCCTTACAACTTCCTTCAGAACACCCATGAGAATATCCGTAGCCAGTGTTCTTTCATGAGCCTCATCAAGAATTATTACACCATAACGTTCCAGGAGGGGATCATTCATAGCTTCACGAAGTAACATCCCATCAGTCATATACCTACATTTAGAGAGAACATTGTTGGTCAAAGTTCACTCAGGTCGCTTAAAAATTAAACTCTATGACATTTAAAAAAAAACATGAAGAAAAGCTATTTCATAATAGCAAAATGAAGCTTCAAGACATTTGTTGGAACTAATATATGCCAAACAAGATATGCATCATAAACCTTGTCAAATACTGCAATGTACTGTGAAACAAAATGGAGTATAATGAGCACATGGTTTCACTAAAGTGTCAAAAGCCAAACTTATCACCTAAATGAATTTTTAAAAGCATGTAAACACACAATGTGTAAAACAAAACCATAAACCATTTCAACTGTCTCAAACTGAAATCTTACCACATGTGAGTGTACATTTAAAACAAACAAAGCTTTAATAATTCCTTACTTAATAACCTAACAAGAGGCTTGATTAAAACTGGCTGACAGTTTAAATCTAAAACTTTCCTTCCACTCCAGGAAAAGGAAATGACCTTAAGCAAACAAGGAATTCATTTATGAGATCCCTGGAGCAGCACCAGTATTACAGAAATGCTGACACATAAATGGAAAGATAAAGGCAAATGACATCAGACTGATGAAATAACAAAAAAGAGGGAAACCATGCTAGGAATGGCTCAAGAGAAAGGCTATTAACATGAAGAGCCAGGCATCACAGAAGAGGACTGATGCAGATTCAGTAATGAGGTCAAGAGCTTTGTATAAGACTATGAAGACTATGGGTCAATCATCTTCTGTCCATTGCATTCTGGCTACTGCTGTCTCTAATAAAAACGAGTACCTTTAGTTTATACATGAACAAAACACAGTATATTTTTAAATGCCGAAGTTACAGTTTATTCAGTTAAATAAAAGCCAGTTATTTTCATTTACAGATTTAAAAGTTTTAAAAAATATGACATGACTTCATCACCTTGGCTCTTTTACAGGATTAGTCTAACCTAATCTTTCATGGACCAACTTGATTATTTTTAGCTAATGACATCTATTTGAACAGTAAATTCAGCAAACTGACAGTGTATAATAGTAGTGAACACATCTTGACTCACCTAAAGATAATTCTAAATTTAGTAATACTTTTGGTGAGTAAGTCCAATTTCATTCCATTTATGTATTTTGTTCCCCCTTTGATCTTACTTTAAAAACAACCACCA